>VZTF01006691.1:3329531-3421759 GCA_013397755.1 Cnemophilus loriae | reverse complement strand
CCGAGCTGTGCCGGTCACGGCTGAGCCGTGTGGCCACGTCTGCCGATCGCCCTGCCCTGCTCGGGCTGCCGCCCCGGCCCTGCTCGGCTGCTGACCACCGGCAACAAGGGCCTGCGAACCTCCCCGTGTATTGACCGCCCTGGGGCTGCAGAGAGCGGGTTGTAGGCGCTGCTGCTGCTGCGGCTGGTTGTAAACCGCCGGGGACTCCCTGAGCTGCGGCGATGGCTGAGGCCTCGGGCCCGGAAGAGCAGCGCAGCCCCGCTGCGGCACCGGCCTGGGTGACCGGGCTGCCCCTGTACCGTATGCCTTGTGTTCTTACTTAGCTTGAATCACATATGAAAGGGTTTTGAGAACCATGGTGACATTTGTAGTGTGAGAGAAAAGAATGTAATACCACCGTGCCCATGAGCCTCAACAGGTGGAGGATTTTCCAATTATATGAATAGAAACTTTGTTGTCCGCCGAGTCCCCATTAAAATATCCACAGTGTTTACAGGTACACATTTTCACGTAGGATAAGTTAGTATAATTTAAAGGAGTGTTATTGAAGTCAAATCTGTTTATTAGCCAAACTCATGAAGTAGGCTGGCATGCTGATTTTTATATTGCATTACTATAAAAATAGTATTTTTATGCTTACAGCTAGCAGACAAAATTTCTGTGCAAATGGCATGGGCCTGGATAAACCTTACTGAGTGTACTGTCTTACAGTATGATGCACACAGGTGAATTCTCCTGTTTTCAGGCGGGCTTTGCCTCTATTGTGTTAACTGAGTGTTAACTAATTGAGTTAACTAAGGCCCTGATCTGTCAAAAAGATACTTAAGGGTGTTGAACCTGTCACTACTCCTGGTGATTGTAATGGGTGTTTGTAAGGGCCCAGATGTGTGCTAGTACAGTACATCCAGAATTGGAGACTGTCTATGCACACAGTACTTCCAAAGACACAGAATGATCCAGGAGAAAGTGAAAAGTGCACTTTTAGTAGTATCCTGTTTGTGCAGTGTTGAATCTGAGGTCTCATTTCTCGAATGGAGTTTTATTTGGGGTGAGGGTGGTTTCACGGCGGGGGGAAGGGTGAGAGATGAGAGACAAGTCATGAGGTGAGTTCAGAGGAAATGTTGCTATTCTTTGATTTAGAAAGTAATTTAGAATAACTTTGGAACTTTTTTAATTCTTATATAGTTTAACCTAAAAACTCAGTCCTGAAATGGAACACTTACTTCAGTTTAGGGGCTTCTTGATTGTAGCGAAGTTAAATGACTGTGCTAAGCTACATTCTTGTAGATACTTGAACATACATATAATTTCTTTTTTTCAGGAAAAATTAGAGGCAGAGTGACTTGTATTCCACCTGTCCTTCCTTTCTCTCTCTTTCCACAGCAGGCTTACAGCCTGTTTTTCTGGGTGAAGTCTGTAGTATGTGCTGTCGAGATACAGGTTTTCCTCTTTTGCCTTCCTCTTCCTTTGGCTGTTGTAATTCACTGCATGTGTTTTACCCATTAACTCCAACATCCTAATGAGTATGTGAGAAAGAGGCTCAGACTTTTGAAGTAACTTGTAATAAGGTTTTTGAATTTATCATATCCCTCAGTGGTACAGATTTTCTCAAGGCCTCCTAGCTTCAGTGTCTGCTAGGTAATGTTTTCCTCTGTGCATTTCATAAACATTTTGAAATGCTTTCAAAATACAAGGTAACACAGGCAAGAAAAGACATGGTAGCTCTAAACAAGCACTCTCCCATTGCAGATGGTAGCTAGTTAAAACATAAGATGGGGTTAAAAATCTTGGTGTAAAAGACCAGAAGCTGGTGGGTTCAGATCTGTGGTCACATACTTTCTCATTTGCATAAGCCCAAATTTGAAAGGTAGGAGTAATCGAAATACTTGTCAAAGCAACTGTAACTTTTAAAACTGTGGTACTACAGGTGTTAAGAAAAGTGATAGGATGTGCGTTTGGTCCTTACACACAAATGCTTGTATACACAGCTTGTATTTTTGTAGGTTGTCTTTTCATTTTTCATTAGATAAAAAGAAATTTTTTTGTCTGTTTCAGTCTTTTTCTATATTTACTCTTCTTTTTCCTTTTGACTTTTGTTCCATTTCAGCTCTGTATCCTTTCATGTATCTTTCTCTGCTTTATTATGCTCACCACTAACTTCTTGCCTGTTCTTTTGCCTCCATGGTTATGTATTTTTCCACTTAATCTACAGCCACACACATTTCAGGCCTAGTGTGCACCTGGTACTCTGAATAATCTTTGCACCACATGTACCTTGAGCGTTCTTTAAACTAACTGAATAGCATGACATAGGTAGGAATACTGGGACAAAGCCAACTTAGCAAACACTGAAGGAGCACAAAAGAGTCATTATTTCCATTGATAATCTCACAAACTGGATGCAAAAGAACTCACTTCAGGAGCAAGAATCCACATAAATTTTACCTGTTCTCTAGCTAAGTTCATGTGTTGGTGATGGATGTATGGAGATAGAGATATATAGATATATAGATAGATAGATATGTATATATATATAAAAGATTAATTACTCTGTTGGGTTACCATGTAATTTTTCTGCTTGGACTCTTGGTTTTCATCTAACATTTATGTCACTCAGTGACCCATGTTTAGAGTTTTTAAAAACTGGTGTAAAGTTGTAGGGTGAAGACCTGGTCAATAACTGCTAGTTTGATACAAGAGACTGAGCTATAGCAAGAACTTGCTTGCTGGTGGCCCAAGTCCTCCATAAACCAGTGATCTTCATAAATCTCAAAATACCGTCCCAAGAGTGCATTCCATTCCTCACCCTCATCCCTGGAGTTGTTCAAGGCCAGGTTGGATGGGAGTCTGAGCAATCTGGTCTGGTTGAAGGTGTCGCTGCCCATGGCAGCAGGGTTGGAACTAGATGATCTTCAAGGTCCCTCAGATTTGCCAGCTTCTAGAATTAAATCCAGTGTCAAAATAATGCTTCTCTTTCGCTTGTCACCTCCCACACATTAAAGTGTTTAGTGTATGCTTTTTACAGCTACTCATATGTGACTGTGCCTCCTAAAGTTAGTTTGAAGAGATGTAGTTTCCGTTTAATTTTTCATTCACAAGAGGCTGTTTCTTGGTTATTGACTGTGTATGGTCTCAGCAGCACAGAGGGAGGTGATGTGCTTGTCTCTTGAGCTCCCTTGCCTAGTAATTTTGGACTTACCAAACTGTTGAGCGGTAGTTCTAGTTGAAATAGCTAGATTTCAACATGATTTCCAGACATGAGTTCTGAGGAGATACCTAGCCTGCTTGTAGTTGGCAGAGCATACCTTTCCCGTTGGTTGCATAATTTTTCATGTGGACAAGAGAGAAAAGGAAGGAAAACTGGTGAGCTTTTCATGTTTGTATTATCTCTATAACATTCTGTCATGTTTCCTTTTCAAACAAAGCATGAAATGTAATTCACCAAACCTCTGTGAGGAGCACAGCAGGCTCTGGAACCACAAGTTTCACAGCTTTTCTTAATGTGGACAAATGCAGTGGCTGTAGGGAAGAACAAAGTGGAGCAGATACTCTAAGGTCCCTGGTTGGTTGGGTTGACATTGTAACAACTTTGACATGTGGAAAATGAAATGAAAACGCTAAAAGAGCTGGCACTGTGATTTACTGTGCTCTAAAATTCTCGGGAGCTGTGGGAGAGTGCTGTGAAGACCTGCATGCTGGACTTTAGGGCAACAAAACAAGTGTTTGCTTTTCACGTTTCCATGTTTCAGGTTGGACTAAGAGACCCACAGGGATGTTGTGAAACAAACAGAAATTAATAATGTAATCTGATGCACAGCATACAAAACTTTTAAGGGCTAGGCCACATTGCACAGTAGCGTTAACTACTAAACTGTGGTATTCCTAAATGGCCAGTGAAGTTGATGTGGTGTAGTATCATCAAGACAAGACGTGGTGTTCTGAGGAGCTGCTTTATATTGCTTCTATCATCAGTGAATGACACCAGCCTGCTTTGTGTTTCAGCAGCCGGGAGGCAGCCAGTGAAGCAAGAGCTGGGCAGCAGGAAAAGCAGAGTTGATATGGTGGAATAAAACCAAGGTCACTGCATTGTTTCAGGTTTTATCAGAGATAAATCACATCAGGAAGTGAGATGGCAAGCAAATGGCCAGTAACTGTGTATATCTCTGTGTCTGAGTGCTTGACTCTTTCAGATAAGTTAACAGTTTAATCTGAAGTCAAGGGCAGCAACATTATAGAAACACAGTCAACAAACATCCCAGATGGTGAGGTTGCAATGCCTTTTGGGACCCTTCAGTTTCTAAAACAAAATTTTCTCCAAGAGTACAGTCAGGAGAAATTTGATAAAACTTAAGGCAGTTTGGTAGCAGTTTGATCTCTTGTTAAAAGATGGTGAGTAGAGTTCATGGTTTTTCAGAGAGCATGGTAGATGATAGGTTTCAAGGCCTAGTGTAATGTAGTAGCTGTTCAGCATTTGAAGACACAAAGCCCTAGAGTGTCAAGAGGAGACAGAATATGATCCACGGTGATTCCAAAGCACTGATTGGAGATAGGATCTCTGCTTCTACTCTCAGAAAATTAGATTATTTCCTTGACATTAATTGCCATTAAATACCAAAATATAGGCCACTAATTTATACAAATTCAAAAAAAATTCTGATAGGAATTCAGTGCGTTTGTTGGTTTAAAAAAAGAAAGCCTAAAACCTTGACCGTGTCCCAGCTTCATCAGATTATTAGACCATGTCTACAGCGTCATTAATGAGATCTACCCAGATTTGTCACTAAAAATAGCAATGGACAAATAGTAAGTGTTCGATGTAGAGGGTCACCTTGGAGCAGTTACACTCTCCTGTAATGTCAGTCTCTTTTTACTCAATTTCACTAAAGTAGTCATCTGGCTGTAAAGCAGTTCAGGCAGTAATGTAGGATGTCATATATATTCCTTTAATTATTATGATCTTCCATGTAGCAATTATAATTTACTTTATTGCAGATAACAGCACACTGGTAGATAAAAGTCACTGGACAGATATGAAAAGTTGTACGTTGTAACAGCTGTAGCAGAATGTATAGCAGCTGGTTCTTGTTTAGCTTTGTTTTTTAAATTCATATTTAAATTATTTTGTACCAATAATTAAAAAGAAACAGAAGATAGTAAGAATATTTCATCGTAACTATAGTGCATAACAGAATGCACTTGTTTGTCTCACTGCTAGGCAGCACCTGAGATGTGGGCCTTCCTTCAGTTGCCGGGGAAGAAATCTCTGTAGGAGTGAATGCCAGAAGCATCTACTGAATACTTTTTTTCAGACTGAGAAAAATTTGCCTTATTGCTTTCATTGCTCCAAAAAGACTTGTCACACTCCTGTGTTCTTGTTGACAGCATACCAATATTATTGCACTTATTTGGCCATATAAGGGAGATCATTGATGGGACTCAGTTATTTCCCTGAGTAGAACCCATTTGTGGTGTACAGTTGTTGGGTCAGTTTATGGCCATTATTGCTACATTGTTTTTTAACATTCAGAAACATATATTGGATAACCTCTTTGAGGTCTGTCTTTGTGAAATTTGGTTTTCCTTCAGTAATGGTAATGGTAATGGGAACTGCAAACATAGCTCTGTTGAATAATCAAATTCCACAGAAATACTCTGGCTTTATTGTTTCTTGTACCATAAGCCCATGGAAACAAATTATTATGTTATTACTGGCTTTATTCTATTTATTTTGGAAAGTCAATATATGTAAAAGGCAAAAATTACTTCAAAGAGTCTTTTATGTGGTCATTTTTATAGTAAAATCCAAACAGTACATTGAGGAGAGATGCCAACATCATCAGTATATAGTTCATCTAGTTAAAACAGATTTTAAAGAAGGAGGCCATCATTATTCCTTTTCATTCAGACCCTGAGCATGGTACGTTATCCTCAGGCTAATAGGTAGTGGAGAATTCCCCAGCCCCTGCCAGTCCTGCTGTAAAAGATGAAGCCTTCTTGTATGCTCTGAGTGTGTCCTTTGTAGAGGGCTGTGACTCATGGCAGAAGCAAGATTTGTTTGGTGCTAGGTCTGTATTTCCTGCTGGGTAAGTACTGGGTTTTACAGTCTAATCTGCATGCTCTGGTTCACTTCTGACTCTCATACACTGTTTCATCCAGCAGCACTTGAGGCAAGGCTTGGAGGCACCTGCAGGTACTGTGGGTGTATAAGGCAAGATGTTTGGCTTCTTTCCACTCCCATTGTGTGCGTGGTATAGGCTGCTCTGCTCCACACAGGTGTTGGCTGGATGGGCCAGCTTCATTCTTCCTGGGATTCTTCCTGTTAAAGGGACAGGACAGGCTACTTGGTTCAGGGCTTTAGGCGGTTGGGGTTTTTTTTAAGTGACTGTGAAGTTTGCTTTTACTCATTTTTATTTGCAATTACTCTATGAGATTGTTAATATGTAAAAACTATTTAGCAAAGGCATATTTTAGAATTACTTAGGGGATGAAACAGGGGAAAAAAAAGAAGAGAGATTGACAAATATTTTACTGTAAGGGAAGGAATTACTTTATCAAGTTTGAAGCAGTTTACCGTGTCACTATAATCACTTGCTGACAATATTAAAGTTTAGCTTCTCATACCTTTCAGTCCTTTATCAGGGGATTTGACATTTGTGTAAGGTATCAGTAAGGACATAAGTACATAGGTACACTTGCCTTTGTTGATGCCAAGGCATCATAATCCAGAAAATTTATGGCAGGATTTCAACGTCAGTATTGCCAGAAATAAAATTAATCCAAGGTGGAAGTGTCCTTTTTGAGAGTTCAAATCCTTCTTGCAACTGCTTTTCTCATTCCCTTCCCACTTTTTTGCAACTAAGCATTTACCATTTTTGGAAAAGGTTGGCTGTACTAATATACCAAACTCACTTTTCCATTTCTCATTGACTTGAAATTGAGGTTAACAAAGTTAATTCCAAGCAAGTAGTACATACAAAGAATGAATTTTGTCCCAAAGAACAGCACTGACTTGAACAGTATGGAAGTGCTGATGTTCTTGCTTTGTGCAGGAGCACATAATGATAGAGTATTCTTGTCAGAGATATAATGAAACTATAAATTGTTTTCATGACTGCTGTGGTATTTGGTCTCTTGCAGAGCACATTCAGAAAGTATTTAGAGCCACGTCTTATGTCAGTAACATCAGAAATAGAAATATATACTTTAGCATAAGCAGTGTCAAGTGATGGGTAATAAGAATCTGCTGATTGAACAGATCATGTTAAGTGAAAAAAGCTACCTGAAAGTTCTGATACGTAACATTGAGGATGACATGCACGTTACTCTTCCTTTCAATGGGGAAAGGCAATGAAGCAGATCAGACTAATGCAGAACAGCTAAGATTTGCAAGTTCTGCTTTGCTTAGTGCATGAGCCCTTCACATGAGAGGTGATGGCTGCAGGGGGAAGCTCATCTCTGTCTTCCCTCCCCTTTTAGGTGTTTGCAGCATTCCTGCATTATTTCCCATTCTTTTGCCTCAAACAAGCATGTGCCTGTAGTATCACAGCATAATTAGGTTTCTTTTATGTGTGGCGTTGGGGCATCACACTGTAATTGTTTCAGAGTCAAGGTAAATTTTGGTTATCATTCATGCTACCCCTTCTGCTGTAACATGGTCCCATTTCAGTGTCCAGCTGGGAGGCTGAGCCCAGAGGACATTGCTGGTAGTGAGGAGAAGGACGGCAGTGGGAAGTGAAGCTGGAACGACTGGTTGCTACCTGAGAGCTGGGTATTGTGAACACATGTAGAAAAGGGAGTTTGCAAATGCTTCTTCCTTCTAGCAGCCTTCCCAGGGCTGCCGGGCAAATTGCAAGGTTAGAGAGAAAAAAGGAATGAGAAACTCATATTGCTAAATTTTTCTAAGTCACAGTGGTCAGGTGAACATGTGGCCTTACAGATGGATTTCAAGCTTTCTATATGAGATATCTTCCCTGTGATTGTTATTAATAGGCTACGATGACCTGTGGCAGACTTTGATCTTGTGCAGTCTTCCTCCAACTTTTTCAGAGAAGAACTTGAGCCTCTTGTATCCAGTACTGGCTTGGGTAGAAATGGCTTGTTACATGTATGGGTTTTTTCTCTTCTGCAGTATCTGGTGTGCAAAAGGAAGCTGGAAAGTAAAAAGGAGGCATTGCTAATCCTTTCCAAAGAGCTGGACACCTGTCAACAAGAAAGAGACCAGTATAAACTTATGGCCAACCAGCTGCGGGAACGACACCAGTCTCTGAAAAAGAAGTATCGGGAGCTGATTGTAGGTTGTTCTTTATGGAGACTGTATAATTAGGGGACAAAGGTGAACCTCAAAAAAAACTGGAAAGAACTCCATAATGGCTGCTGTAAAAATGTTTAGGTACTTGTTTGCAGTAGTGCAGTTGTACTGCCTTGATCATATTATTACCCATTTGTTCTGCTTTGATGAGGCAGTGCTTGTTATATAGGACACAGAAAGACAGTGCATGCTCTGAGGAAATTAGTTCCAGTGATAATTCCATTTAAAAACTGTGGTATTATTATTCCACAGGAACTTACTGTAGTATGAAAATTAATCCAACACAAATTTGCAATGAATTGCTGTTCTAGAAATGTAAACAAATCTTAAACTTTAGAAATTTTTTTAAGTTGAAGTTAGTATTTCTGATGCTAATCAGTAGTATTTTTTAAAAAATTTGATAACATTTTAGTTAAAATACATGTTCTGCAATTAGATTAATGGAATTAATATACTTTCTGGTTTCAGAAATAAGCTGCCAATAAAATATATCTGTTTATTTGTAGGATGGGGATCCATCGCTTCCACCTGAAAAGAGGAAACAGGTAGGATTTATTTTTCAGTTGATGTCATTTATCTGCTACGAAAGTACTTTGCAAAAGAATAAAAATACTAATTAAGAAATCTGGTGAAAAAGCAAGCGTTTCTGAATACTGAAAAGCTCAGTCTTTAAACTGTGACTTCTGCTTTTGTCTACACATTTCACTCTGAAGTACCTGAACTATCATTATTTAGAATATATGGCTATTGCTTTCATGTTCACCTGAGACTGAAATTGGTCAGTGTACAGAGACTTGAGATTGTTCTCCTTGTTGTTTATTCTTCCGTATTGAGTCCTAAAATGGATTTGTGACTGGACTTCTCATACTTAAAAGTAAGCTGGGCATGCATTGTCTGCATTCTATAATTGTTAATTTATTGTTGTGAGTGCTGTTTTCCATTAAGTATTCTCCCAGGCCACTTGGACTCTACAAGTTATAAATGGTAAAACAATGATAATTGCATTTTATGGTTCCCCTGAAAAGCTTTTTGCCTGCTCACATGCATTTTTGTTCCTGGATATCCACATAGTGTGTCCCTGTTGTGGAATGTTGGTTGTCACATCTTAAAATTATCTTAATTTTTAGAGAAAAATGGCACCCAAAACACAATGTGTGGAGCAGGGAGATGAGGACAACCTAAAAGAACAAAAATTGTTGCTGTAATTGCTAGTTTTGCAAGTCTTCTAACTATGTTTAAAAAATGGTTATTACATTCTCTTAATGGATCAGAAGTTTTACTCATCACCCTTTCCCCGAGAGTTTGCATGTAGTTCTTGCTATTTGCTTAAAATTTTACGGCTTAGGGTTTTGGTTGCTTTAAACTAAACTTCTAGAGGCAATATAATTACTCCTTCAGGCACTTAAACAAATAGCTGCCAAGAAGTCAGTGGCTCAGTGTAGAATCATTTAACTTCCTCATTATTTAGCATAATTTATTTGCAATTCTGTTATTTCAACAGAATTCTAATAAAAGTTTATGACCAGATACAAGTTTGTGCATTCTGAGTGTTGCTGAGGAAAATCCAGTTGAAAGAAAATAAAACACGGCAGTATATGGATCATTACAGAGATAAGTAGGAAGGGAGATTTGCCATCTCATAGCTATTCTAATTCATCTTTCATCTTTCAAAACAAATAAAACTGACACTTGTTTCTAAAATACTAGCCAAATTCAGTCTAAATTCAGAAGCTGTGATTGTATTAAGTTTTGGCAATTTGTCTTACCAGGGCAAGTGCCTGGAAAACCCTTAATAATCTAACTAGGAGTCATTTTTTTTCCTGAGGAAGTTATGTATTCATGCCAGGTAGCAGTGAAAGAAAGAAAATCTTGTCTTCAAATGGGGTCATTGATAGGTTCCCCCTAAGAACAATATATACATTAGATTGTACAGTAATAGACTGTTATTGTACTTCTTGAGTTTTCATTTTCCCAAGAAATGTGTCTGTAGCATACAAGGTGGATAACCTAGAGTCGTTAGTGAGGCCTTTCTGAAGAAGAGTATAGTTTTGCTTTGAGAAGTGCATCAGAGAATAATAAAAGAAAGTTATGAATATTTTTCCATTATTACCGTACATACATTTCTTAGCATTTTCTCACCTAAGAAGGAGTGAAGTTCTCTCTCCCTTTTGTGCTTCTTCCATTCCCTTTTTTCCTGGAACCCTAGATGCCTGCTGGGAGAAGTTTGTGACCTCAGTCACTTTATAAAAGAAGACCCTGATGAATTCTACATGACACGAAAGTGCATACTGTTTTCATGGTCAGAAATGAGATGAAAACATGATATGCTTAACAATTTGCTGTCTGTTGCATTGGTTTGCCACAACTGAGAAATTATTGCTTATTGTTGAAATTTCAGTCTAGAACCTTAAATGTAATAGGTTGGTTGGAATTGCTACTGTCTTCTCCTTCTTGTCTTCGTTTTTCCCCATTATTATCAGTTATGTTTTGTGACTGCTTAAAATGTCTTGTTTTCCACCATGCCATCTCATCCTGTTTTCCAGCACAGAATTTTCATGGATTTTATGGAAATATCATATAACAAGGCATTTTCTGTCAGCGAGCAGATAACTCAAAATCTGTTTTTGTAAAATTGTTACTTAAAGGTATCTTAACATGCAGTGTTCTGTAGTGTTTTCCCTCTCAAAGATGTGTTTGCATCTTGGATCTTTTCCAAACTAAACAATTCTATGATTCTATGATGATTCTATCCAAAGATTGCTCTGTGTGTATTGCCTTCTGCCAACCAGCAGAAGCAGAAAATGAGAAACTGTGCTATGGAAATCTCTTTTTCTACTGTAGATGTTTCACCGTTAGTGTTGTTCTTAGCTTGTGAGCTGTCAGTGCTTTCCTGGCCCCTCACGCCTAACACTCTGAAATGGTGTGGTTGAAGGTAGTTTTATAATGTCTTATGGTGTCAGGTGTAGAGTAATTTTTGGATAAGTAATGGAGGGGTGAAATGTTTCAGGACAATAAGAATTAGGAAGAGTGTGTTTTATGTTAAAATTCATTCAGACATGGTTGTAGTAGTTTAATCCCAGCCAGCAGCCAAGGCCCGTGCAGCCACTCACTCACTGCCTCACCAGGGCGATCAGA
Source organism: Cnemophilus loriae (assembly GCA_013397755.1). Taxonomy (NCBI): domain Eukaryota; kingdom Metazoa; phylum Chordata; class Aves; order Passeriformes; family Corvidae; genus Cnemophilus; species Cnemophilus loriae. The sequence continues at coordinate 3,410,316 of VZTF01006691.1, read as the reverse complement.
GAGAGAACCGGAAGGGTAAAAGCTATGGAGCTTGTGAGTCGAGATGAAGACAGTTTTATAGGAAAGCAAAAGTGGCTCACACAAGCAAAGCAAAACAAAACAAGGAATTCATTCACCACTTCCATGGGCAGGCAGGTGTTCAGCCATCCCCGGGAGAGCAGGGCCCCTTCACGCATAACAGTGACTGGGGAAGACAAATGCCATCACTCCAAATGCCCCACCCTTCCTCTTTCTTCCCCTCACTTTATACACTGAGCATAATGCCACATGGTCTGGAATATCCCTTTGGTCAGTTTGGGTCACCTGTCCTGGCTGTGTCTCCTCCCAACCTCCCATGCACCCCCAACTTCTTTGCCAGCACAGCAGTACAGAAAGCAGAAAAGGCCTTGGCTCTGTGTAAGCCCTGCTCAGCAATAATAAAAACATCTCTGTATTATCAGCCCTGTGTTCAGCTCAGATCTAAAGCATAGCCCCATATCAGCCACTGTGAAGAAAAGTAACTCTACCCCAGCTGAAATCAGCACAATGGTAAACAATAGACACTCCCCATTTTGAAAGACATGTTACAATATTTCTCTGTCTCCATAGCCTCTGTTGAGCATCCTATATCAATAGAAATTCTACCATTCTGCAGTTCTGCAGTGATACGTATTTATATGCATTAACTATGATACAGGACATTTGAATGGAAGTTTACTAGGTATCTCTTGGCCAGGGTCAACTAGTCCAATCTTCTTGCTCAAACAGGACTACCTAGAGCAGGTGGCCCAGGACCATTTTCAGTATGGTTTTGATTATCTGCAAGTCCACAACCTCTCTGGGCAACCTGTTCCAGTGTTTGAGTGCTCTCACAGAAAAAAGAGTGAGGGGGCAACACCCTTCCTCACCTCCTTGCTGTCCTTTCTAAGGAGCCTGTATCCCTTCATCACAGCACTCCAGTTGTGTGAGCTATCCCACCGATTCTCCATGATCCCAAAGAGATTGTAACCCTGTAACAGCGCACGGTCTTCAAACTCCTCTTGTTTATTCCCCCTGCTGCATGCATTAGAGACCTCGGAGGGGTATTCGAGTGTGCTGGTTCTGTGGTACAGGCTTGAGAGCCTTCCTACAAGGCTGTTCTATGTTATGAATAGAACTCTACATGCCTATGGTCAAAGGAATTACACTTCAGCTCAGTTGCTTTGTGAATTGCTCTCTTCCCATCATCCCAGCCTCTTCCCATCATCCCAGCCTCTTGGCTTGCTTACCCTATCCTAAGCTTCCTTATTCCCTCCCACATGATTTTGAGAGTAAAGCTCTCCTTTTGAAGTTCTCCAGCCTACTGGCAAAGATACTTTTGCCTCATGTAGTCAAGTGGATCCTGTGTCTTCCAAGCAGCTGTTGAGCCTTAGAGAGCATCCCATGATCATAGAACCATCTTTGAGGCTTCCAGTACTGAGTCCCATAATGTAATGATGACATAGTCCTAGTATAGAACACAGCTTGATGGTTAATCTTCCTTCCAGCCAAAAAGTCCCACCAGAGAACTTGAAAGTCACTGCCCATAATGCTATTACAGTTATCTGTAGGTATCCCAAGGTGATTCATTCAAACCAAGATTCTGAGAGCTTCAAGGGCCGTTGGTATCACAGCAGCATGGTACTCACTCACTGAGATGTTGGTCAGACAGCTTGTCTCCTGCTAATGAATATGTCCATGAGCATGACTTTTTGGGGCAGGCAGAACATCAGAAGGACCAGAGGTTCCAGACAGGATTATGCTGTGGCATACCACAGATGGATCCATTTTGATCCCTTTCACTTCCAGCTTCTAGCTCAATGTACTCAGCTATTGCAATTCACTTGTGAAACAAACTTCAGGAGTTACCTTATGACTGTTCTTGACATCATCATAAATAACGACTAATTTGGCTATTTCTTGTTAATTAATGAATTTGGGAAGTTTTGCTAGCCTTGTGCTAAGGCACAAAAGCTGCTTTCAGCATCCTATGAGATAAAATCTGCAGATAAAATACACTACAGGGTAAGCAATAATTTTGTATTTATCTCACAGTGGTGCTGTGAAGATTAATGTGATTTCCTCCTCTCTTCAAAGGGTTTGAAAATGAAAAACGTTACATGTTAGAATGTAGACCCGTGCACCTTGCTTTGGTTTGTAGGTGCATGTGTTTGTGACTCCCATAGCATGAGGTAGCAGTTGGAAAACAGTGACATTGTTTGTCCTTGCAACACACAGAAAGCAGTATTCCCATGGATTTCAAAATGTGCCAGCTCCAACAGCATAGCCAGTGGAGAGATTTTTGTTTCTGGACGCTGAAATCTTCTATTCCATTGGTCAGAGCAGGTGGTAGTATGTAAAATCTAGAACTTGTTAGCCACACTAGAAGTCATGCTTTGTGAAGAGACACCATTGTTTCTTCAATAAATAGGTTTTGCACTAACACAGAATCATAGAATCATTTAGATCGCAAAAGATTTCTAAGACCATAGAGTACAACCGTTAACCTAATGCTGCCAAGTCCACCACTGAAGTCTAGGAGAGAAGAAATGCTCATTCTAATAGATGTGATAGTCCCTCAGGCCTGATGTGTAGAACAACTTTCTCTAGTTGCTGTGTCTTACCTTAATGAAATAGAGAGACACTTGTGCACACCTCTACACCTGAGTACTCTCGATGAATATTCTGTCAATTAATTACAACACTCAGAATGTTGAAGGGATTTTGATTCTTTTTGTGCATTATCTCAAAGTTTAAGATGTCTTTACGAGCTCAAAATATTTAGGAGAGGATTTTCTTCTTCTCTTATTTTATGTCAAGTGACTACTTGGCAAAACTTTGATTTTTGGTGTTGTTTTTCTGCATGAAAATACAACCCATATTAAGTGTATTTTGTTTTGTATACCCAGGATCTGTAATTTTAAAAGTCTTCTCTGGTTTTTCAACTTAAAGAGAAAAATACAATAATTTTGGGATTTTATTGCAAGGAAGCTAGTGCTAAGGGAGGTCATCAGTTCCTCTGTCTATGAGTGAACAGTGGTAGTTGGTAAGTAAAACAGGTTTTTCTGTATTAATTCAGCCATTGCAATCATATGAATTCATTGGAGGAGAAACTGCACTTAAATTTCTGATCAGTCACACCCATCAAGTGTGCTTAATGCTTCATCAAACTTTTTTCTGTCAGACCTATAATTCAGTGTTCTTCTTTGTTTGAAGGTGTGGCTGGAACAAACATAAAAGACTGTAAATTGCAATATAGGAATGTTTGTATTTTAAAATACTTTTAAACTGTAAAGGTATGTTGGAAGTTTCCCCCTCTTCCCCTTTCCCAAATTACTTTTTCAGGTAGTACCCTAAAGGCAAAAAGTTATTTTATTTTTTTTTAAATGTCAGATAAGATTTATGTGCAAGAGAATTGAGAGCTATATTAAGGGCTGTTACTATCCATCATTTTTAAAGTGCTGTGAAGAAAAATAATGCTGTGTGTATGTGTAGCTAGATTTGCAAAATGGTTAAAGGAGCCAAACTCCAGCGTAGTGCATAATGCCAGGGATGACTTCTTGGAGTTACTTTTTTTTTTTTTCTCATCAGGCCATTGGTCACTAGTGAGCAAAGATCTGTTGCTGCCTGACAGGTATTTACTGACTTATGTTAATGAGTATTTATAGAGATTTTTGTCAGTATTTTTTGACGTTCATCTGTAGCTAAAAGTGAAGATCTTTTCCACCTTCTATCCCAAAAAATGTTCTTGCAAATTTTAACAAAGCCTAAGTGGAAAAGGAGGAGGTCTGTGATCCCATCCCATTGAATCTTTCACTCTGGTCTGTTCTGATCTATCATACTTTTTTTCCATTATGTAATAAAGGCACTTCCCATGTGGCACTCTCAGAGCGATCTTTTTCTCCTTTCTTCTTAGCTTCTGATGGGATTGTTGGCTGTGGTTGCACTTGAATTTGGTCAGAGGAAAAAGGAATATGGGAACAGTGTCTTATGTCTAGCACTGCAGTGGAGGTTTAGACTGTACTCAAATCATGCTCCACTGAGAAGGTGGTTGGGCACTTGAACAGGCTTCCCGGGGAAGTGGCCGCAGCACCCGGCCTGCCAGAGTTCAGGCAGTGTCTGGACAACACTCTTGGTAAATGGCTTTGTTCTAGGGTAGTCTTGTGAGGCAGAGGGAGTTGGACTCGATGATCTTTATGAGTCTCTTCCAGCTATTCTTTGAGTCTATGATACATGCAAGCTTCCCATAACAGATGCATATAAAACAAATAGCTTGTCGTCCTGCAGAGGCTCCAGAGAACCTGCCAGAAACAGAATGTGGATAGAGCTCTGGAAGCTCCTCTGATACTAGTCAGTTACAGAGACCAGGCTGAAGCAATACTTGTTATTTTGTATTAGGAACAGGTGCATTGAGAGAGGATAGGAGAAACAGTTTCCACGGCTGCAGGTTTTTGCAGAGGGAAGAAAAGATGAGGCAGCAGAAAGGTACCTCTACATCTTTCCCTTCTTTATTCATGGCTCAGAAACCTCTCTTCAACGGTACTTTAGAGTTCATTTTGTATAGTGTGAGTGAAAGAAGTGAAGTCTTTCACAGTTTCAGGAGTCTTTTTATGGCTTCACCTAAAATCAAAAGCAACTGTTGAAGAAATTGAGACGAGAGAAGCTGAATTTGGCCAATTTACAGGGAGTTGTTCTCTGTTGCATGGGTAAATGGTATGAGCTTTATTGTCTGTTGAAGTAACTTGTCTTGGATTTCTGAGTGAATTCTGTGTTTGTTCTATGAATATTGAAAAGAAGTTGCCAAATGGAAAAATTAATTGCCTTTGTCCTTGCATAGATTTCTCTCCTTTCCTCAAAAAATACGTGTTTGCAGGTTCACGAAGGCAGTCGTCCATTGTTAGTTTTATCATCTTTCAACCATATGGTATGTTTTCTTACATATGCCAAAGAAATGGTACCAAGTCCAGGTATCATTCAACACATCCTCTTGGCTGGCTCTCCTTAAGCCTAGTAGAGCACTTTTGAAAATCAAATATTTTTCCTCCTGTCCACATTTAACCAAGAGCTTTAATAAGGTTTTGCCAAACCCTTTGAAACTCAGAACAGTCTAAATTATACATTGTATGGAACCTCTAAGCCAGGGAAATGAGTAATTGCTGGAGGCTACTTCTGTGACATAGCTTGGTTGTTTCAGTTTAACAGAAGCATAATACAAGGCTTGCAGTAAGGAGCAAATCTATTCTTAGCTCATTGTAATGCCCTTGGCATGGTCAAATAAGGCTGGTTTATTTTGGTGTCTAAAATTCTTTGTTTCAAGTTTCTTCCAAAATCTCTGTCGTGAGTATAAAGGTTTTTGTCACGTTAAGGCATTTATATGACTGACAAATAAAATTCAGTATAGAATTGCAATCCCAGAGAAATGATTTTAAAGGAAATAAATCTGAGCAGGAAGATTTAGTATAGGCATGGTAATGCCTTTCCTGCCGTTACTGGGAGCCAGGTTTTAACTACAGACTGCTGAAAGCCTAGTGTTATGGTTGTAAACACTGATTAGTGAGATTGAGTTCTTTCTAGGTGTTGAAATTACATGTGCTATTCCAGTGTTAGGAGTTGTTCCAATTCATCATCAAAAGGAACTTTATAAATAGAGGTGTTTCAGAGAGGTTTGTGCAAAGCATATTCCTTTTAACTAACGCAAGTTTTATTGAAAGTCAGCTTTGTTTAGAAGAAGAAAATATTGCACCTAAGCAGTAGCCATAGATACCTCAGTTTAAATACAATTTCCCGCAATTATGGGTTCTTTGTTTTCTTTCTTTTAAACAGCCATTAAGAAGTACTTCTCAAAACCATTGACTGAATGTGTTCTGAAGCTCTTTGATTCATTCATTATGTGAATAACTGTTACACTATTTGTTTAAGATGCAGGAAAAAAATCAGTCCACCAAAGCATACATGAGGAATCTTTTGCATTGCTTGAAAGGTTGTTGTCTTGAAAATAAAATTAGAAGCAGCTTAATTTTAGTCCTGTAACTGGCTATTTATGGGGGTTCTTTTGCTATTACACTCTTGCCCCTAATTATTTATTTGTAGTCTTCTGGTTTGTCAGTAGTTTAAAAATTGATTTAATCTCTTCCAAAACTGTGTGAAATTGACCTTGCTTTCTTCTGAACTTTTGGTCTCAAAGCATCAGAAGTACAGAAGCTGTAGCAGTGACTTAGGCTTCTTGTTCATCAAGCAGGATGTTGTCAGTTTCTTGAGTTATTTTTCCTGTTTAAAAGTTTGAAGCTATTGCTAATTTAGACCAGTTGGAATTTTGAGTTATCTTCTTCAATAGTAATGTACAAAAGTTCTATTTGATGGTAGCTTAATAGTCTAATCCTGCAAATGGTCATATGCATACATAGCTATGTTCCTGTTACTATTCACATGAACACATTCCTCTTAATAGTTCTCTTAAACGTAAAGCAGGACATGTAGCAATAGCAGTTGTTAGTGAACAAGGAGCAACCTTGCAGTAATGGCTATCAGATACTTTGTTGGTTTGACAGTGTATGAGTTGTAAAGATAAAGTTCATGAAAACATCCTATGAGACTCAAGTGGTGGTAGAATCACTGGGTAAAAGAGTCAGATTGAAAAAGAGAGATGTCAGAATAGAGAAATGGGGGAGTTGAAAGAGAACCACAGCAAGCAGGGAATCTAAAACTAAACCTGAAACACCAAGAGAGAACTAGGAAGAGTCACTTGATGAATTACAGTCAGTTGATGCATTGGCCTCAGATCCAGGCAGTATGTGTAAGGGTGGCTCAGAGATACTGACTCATGAGGCTTTACTAAGTCATGCTTAGAAGATCCAAAAAATATTTTTTTCATTTCTTTTCATACTCTTGAGATTTGTGGCAATGGATGACACACCGAGCTGTCCATAGGCAATGTCTTAAAAGGCTGCACCTTAGCCACTATGATTCTAAGTGTCTTAGAAAAGCTGTCATTGGTAGGCTTTTTGTGTGTTGAGTCAATGTTTGTGTATTCATGAGACATTTTTAGGGTAAAAGTGGAATAAATTTACCTGTAATATTTGCTCATTTTCAGATAGAATATGTAGGAAAAGAGGAGATTGCGTTTATTTTTTGGGTAGTGATCAAGCTGATGGAATTTAGTTGTAAGATTATAGACCACACTAGTTGCCCTGCAAACTTAGTAGGTTAGTGGGAATGACTACTTTTGACCTGGATTATTGGGTGGGGAAGGGAGTGGTTTGGTTTTAAACTCCAGCTTTCACCTCTATTTTTCCAGAATCTAGGTGATACCTAACAACACAAATCAGGTCATGTCTGAAGTTTTGTACTAGTAGATATCCACAGTATAACTCCATACAGGGGCAGGGACTTTGGCTGACAACCTCTTTACTGGCTGGAAATCTGCTCTAAACACTATTAAGGACTTTAATTGTATCATAATTATTTCTCAGCTGTGCCTTTTGTCTAATTATATGCAAGTGTAAAGCTATTATTTTGGCAGCTTTGTATAAATATTGTCAAAGTATTCTGAATTTAATTCTTCCTACCAGGCGCGATACTGGAACTAGTGTAGATGTTTTCACTTTGTCTTTCTTGGGTTTTTGTGCTGTTGTGGGAGTCTGTATGCACTCATGCTGTATGTATTTTCTACTGTGAAAGATAAAGGAACCCAGGTGACTTTTCTTGTTATCTCTCTAATGAAGCATGAAGTCTGGGTACCACCAACAATAAAAGTAAAGATTGTTGGAGGATAAGGAGTAATTCAAGGGTTTCTTTTCAATCACTACTTACACTTCTCTCCACAGACACTGACTTCTGACTGATATTTACTCCTTTTCTAGGCAAATCTTGCTCAACTACTGAGTGAAGCTCAAGATCGAAATAAACATCTTGGAGAAGAGATTGGAGAGCTTCAACAGAGACTGGGAGAAGTACAAGGGGACAATAAGGTATTATAAACTGCCAGTAAATGGCATGGAATGTGTAAACTGGGCTAGAGTTTTGCATTTACTTCTTAGGAAAACAGATAAAATAATGGGTTACAGAGCTTCTAGAATACTTTAATTACAATAAATGCTTAGAACAGTAGAACTACTGAAGCTGTAAAGGATACCAGTAAGTGCAGCTTATTACATATTTTTGTATGCTGCTTTTGCTCTGTTGTCCTTAACTATCTATTTTGTATTTAGCCTTGCTTTAATGCTCACAGACTTTCTATGCTCCTTTCTTTTTTACAAAAAACACCATATTTTATTAGTGGTATTTCCTCTTACAAATAAGTACAGATAAGCATGTCTTCTTCATGTGATAATTTTCAGGTTTTTGTACTGAAATGCAAAATTCTAGTAGATGCTGGAGGAGCATAATTTTTCCCTTAAAAAATGTGAAGTAGTTGATCATAAACATGTATAGTGAGCTTTCTATTAAGCCCTCATCCCATTACACTTACATAACCAATTTATTTCATTGCTAAATTTAGCAAGTTGTATGGAACATTGCTCAAAATCTGCCATTTGGTATTAATCAAACTCCTGTTGTCTCCATTAATTGAAATATTTAAACTCAAGCCAAATGTGTGTAGCATTCACAGCTGGAGCTTTATGCAAAAGTACATTCAGAGATCAAACTAGTGAAAAGGTTGAATTGGAGAGTCGAGGTGGTTAACAAAGTAAAAAATTGAAACAAATAATGATAACTTCCCTCCCTCAACCACAGTTTTAAAATTATGAGATTTTAAAATGTGAACAAAAATGACATGGCTTTTAATTATTCAGATGGGGGTTTGTTTCTTTCCATTTAAGTTTATTTTATTTATTTTATTTTAAACATAAGTCTGTTGTGATAGTGCAGGTTTTTTCACTGTTTGTCACAAAGACCTCCCTTGAAGGTGTTCATAGAGCTGGGAAAGGGTCAAGTGAAACCTGAATTTGTAGTATGCATAGCATTCAGCATAACTTGCTCAACTCTTCAAAGACCAAGTTTCCCACTGTTCATTTTCATTTGCATGTTACTGTTTGAACTGTATTACAGTGTAGAAGTCAGTGCCTTTCAGTTCTCCAGTACCAATATTATGCTACACAGCCTTTCCCAAGCCAGTCCTGAACAGATAGCAAAGGTTTGTAAGTACAAACAGAAAACAAAGGTAGTAAAACTACAACACATTTAAATATCAAGGTTATGTACCTATTGTAGTTCCTTATGACAATATATGATCTTGGTAACACAGAGCCTACTTCTTTGTGCCTGAACTGGCACTGTTTAGGTTCACCTTTGTGGGTTAACTTGGTATTAGCTGGTCATCTTCACGACATCTGTATTCTCAGCATGAATTTAAATTCATGATCCTCAAAATGAGTGGAAAAGTACAAAAGGAGTTATTCTGCTCAGCGTGCCTCTCTCTAAAAGGTGCGAAATAGTGCATCACTAAATAAAGAGTGGGAGGAAAGAGCTGCACGGATTAATTTAGACTAGGATTTTCATTTTTGGAACACATTCTTCACTTTCCTAGTAAATGAGAAATAGAGCTTATTTTAGAGTCAGGTTGCTGGTTTTCAAAGTGCCTAAAAAAGCATTGCCATCTCTCTGAGGGATTTAACACTCTCCTCCTGTGTCAGATTTCTCTCCCTACAAGCTTCAGTGATAAAATTCTAGGCTTGTTCACAAAGCCATTCTCTTCTGCTCATCAGTTCTCCTGTACTGGCAACTGGGCTACCTCAGGCACTGGAGTCCAGATAATGCATGGTATATACAAAACCAAAAAAACTACAATAATTTGCTTGATCTTACATTTTTCCCCTGCATTCTTCTCACTGCTTTTTCCAAAGTGAGGAAGGGCATCCTGCCCAGCTGGTCTACGTCAGCCTTACTTCTGGCGAGAGATGAACAAACAGCTGCTTTTGCAGCAAGTGAAGCTGCTTATGGATGAACAATTCTGCCTGTGTCTGAGCAGGGCTGACTCATGCAGGCTTTGTCACTAAGTGGCAAGAGCTTTGCAGGACTAAAAAAGAAAAAAAAGCCTCCTTTTTAAATATCACACATTAGCTCTATTGATAAAGAAATGTTTTGATGGCTTGACTTGTTTTTCACCACTTTAATGTTTGCTGCAAGTAGGGTACAGTCAGTTGGATTAGCAAGAAGACCTTGAACCGGAGATATTTTACTTGTTGAAATCATGTTAAACACATCACCAGGCAATAACAAATTACTTGCATTTGGTTTAACTGGAATAATTTTTTCCTCTCATTTCAAGGAGAATTCTGTTGGCACAAATAATAAAACTTCTTCAGACAGTCTCTGGAAGGATTTGTTGCTGCAGTTTGAAAAATACAGCAATAGTTAGACTGCAGCATTCCAGCAACAGATATCTAAGGCTATTTATTTTTATGATGGATCACAATCTCACAAGTTCTGACACATGAAAACTCTTCTGTGTTTATGGTAGTTGTTTGTAAATCTTTTTCCTTCCTAATGTTTTGGCAGCAATGCTTGGAAACAATTACTAAAGCATAGAAGGAGATAGTTAAAAAAATCTAATTCTCTCATGTTAAAAGGGTAAAAACGGAAAGCTTAAGAGAAACTGGAGACTTCTGCAAGATAAGATGACTCAGTTGCCTTTACCTGAACCCCTACCCACGCAAAGAATTGCTTTTGTAAGCTGCCAAGAGCAATGCTGAGCGAGAGGAAGGTGCATGGGGAACAATGGCTTCGGTGTTACTGTCAGTTCCTTATTGCCAGGCAGACAATCATTCATGCAGCAACAGGGAGAAGTGTTAAATGTGCCGTGTGTGTTTTGCAGAACTGAGACTTCAGGTAGCATATTTGCAAGTTCTGGTCCACGTTTTAAGATTTTGTAGATAACATGGTGAAGACAATTGCTTCGACTGTGGCTAAACATGATGGTTTCCACCTTCCATGAAGAATTGGTTGTGCTCGTTTCCCTTTTCCTTCTGCATGTTTTATTGATAATCAGGAGTGTGCAACTTTGGTGCAGGCATTGTCTATGGACTCCTAGCTTGCACAGCAGCTATCCCAGTGATGTTGTTTTTAGGCATTGTGGGGCTGATACAGTGTTGCTACTTTGTAAATAATTATCTTAGCTGAAAGTGATGTAAGAAAAAGCTGTGATATTAAAATAAAAAGACAGTACTTGCAGGACTAGATTGTTTTAGTTAACAATTTACGGGTTCTTGACAAACAGGAGTTTCCAGTGATAAGGTGTCATTAGTTTAAGTCCGTTCAGCTGTGAATGCTGTTCACAGCGTCCTGAGGGGTAGTGTTAACCTGTTCTCTAGCTGCAAAATGAAGTTGAGTGGTCTTTTCCTCAGTGATTTCTGAATGGCAGAAACAAAATGCAGCAGCTAGAGGGCAAGTATATAAGGTTTATAACAAAGCACTAATATATAAAATAAACCCTTAAACCTCTGGCATAACAGTGTCTCTTTGGGTCACAGCATTTTCAGGGAAGAATTTTATAGCAGGTGGTGCTGCCTCATGAGACATTCGCAATGCAGAATTAAACGACTTGGCCTGTTCTGCCCTGTCAACTCTCTGATTGGCCAACTGTCTGGAAGAAGCCCTCTGTTGTTTTATGGATTGGTATTTTACTGTATTTTGTGCATGTTAATAGTGCTGCTTTTACTGGATGAATTTGGATTTCTGAAGCATTCTTTTCATAAGATTTCATGGTTCTGGGATTTTTTTGCCTCAAAATTAGTAGTAGATGAAGAGTTCCCCCTTTATTGACAGACTGTTTGACCTTGCAAGTTATAATTGCTTGCAGTTACATCTTATGCCTCACCCCCTCCTGGGCTGGAGGAGAGTTGGTCATCGTGTGTGAGTGACAGCTTTGGTCCAGTTCCCAGCCTGGTGCCAAGAGTTACACAGCAGTTTTGCTCTGCTGCAGGCATTGGAGGCATTAATAAAGTGTGATTTCTCTTTCCATTTCCAGTTTTTTTTTTAACAAGATTGAAACCTCAAAATGTTATTACATTTGTTTTGTGCAGTCTTTGTCACTAGAGAAAGGTTCTAGAAATTAAATTAATCTATCTGAATTAAATGACATGACCACCTTTTGTTCATCAGCACTTTAGCATTATAAAAAAATCCAATAGCTATGAAGCCATTCTAGGATTTGCTAGCTGCCTTTTTGACTTACTTGTTTTGATAAAGAAATTAATAGGAGTTATATCTCTTAGTAGCCACTCAGCCTTACTAACTGTGCAGTGGTTTGCACTTTCCCTGTGGGAACAGGGAAATGTAGTTTGCCAAAACCAGTTACTTTTGCAGTCCCAGCTTCCCCTGAGCAAGTGAACTTCTTATCAGCACACACTGTACTAGCTTCAGTGACTTGCACTGAACTGGAGCTGAAATAAATGGGGAGGATGATTTTGGTAGTCTGTCTTGCATCAGCAGGATTTTAATTGGCACATTGTAGCTATGGTGACTGACATCCCATAAATACCAAAGATAGATTTTAATGTACAATCTTATACTTCAGAAGATTGATTTTTTTCCTAACTCTGCAGGGTAATGATGTGCATTAATTCCTTGGTGCAGTCAAAGATACAGGGAAAGTCAGGCTGGTTATCATGGTGGGTTTCCCTGGTCTCTGTGGAGCTCCTAAAAATGAGGCCTGCTTGTACTGAGTATAAACAATTGTAAATGCTGAATGCCTTATAGATTGGTATTTAATACTCCATGGTCCTTGAAAGGTCATTGCTTTTTGCTTTGGATATTGAATGTAAATGTGTATTAATTCAAGTGAGACTGTTTTCAGCAGTCACAAGCTCAGGAGTTCATTAGCTGCTTGAGCATTTTGGCCAAGTCTTTTTTGTTGTTGGCCAATTTTTTTGTTTTTGACATGAATTAGCTTTTGTGAGTAGACTAAAAAAATAATGCATAAGCAAATGTATTAGCAGCTGTTAATACAAATTCTGCATTGATGTAGTAGGGGGGAGTTTTAAGTAGTGTCAGTAAAGTGAAGCTGGACAAGCCACTTCCTTCCTTTTTATTAACTAGGAAGAGTACTCTGCTGCAGAGAATTTTAATATTTATGTATTTACAAAAAGGCTTTCTGATAGTTCTCTAATTTTAGTCAGAGTGGAATTAGTTCCTGTCACTCCTAATAAACACTGACCACATGTCTGTGTTTTCTTGGTCTTTCATCATTTGTATACTCTGGTGGCTGTTGTTGGAGGGCCTGATTCAATTCCTGTGGATGCTTTGACTGTTGAACGGGATTTTTTAAGTGAAAACAGGATTGAACCCTCAGCTCAGAAGAATCCCTCTGGTTTAAATAATACCAGCTGTTTGGCCTTGAAGAGCTGAAATCTATGACAGCTTTTCTCTTTCTAATACAGATGTGCTCTGCTGCTACAGCCTATGTTCTCTTGCTTACCGAACCCTGTTCTTGTCATGGCAGCTCCTTCGAATGACCATAGCAAAGCAAAGACTGGGAGATGATGAAGTTGGGGCTCGCCACTTTGCAGCACATGAACGGGAGGACCTTGTTCAGCAGTTGGAGAAGGCTCGAGAACAGGTAATAATTAAATGGGCGTATAGTGCCATGTTTTACAGAGCTATTGTAGTAGCAAGTAAATAACTTCTGTTCTGTTTGAAGGGCTGGTAGCTGATTGACGTTGGAACTAGTGGTTAGAGTGACTTCCTAATCTCAGGAATTTCTTCTCTAGATTATTGATTCTCCTTTTCTTTTTAATGTCCAGCAATAACTTGTGACAATTGAATATTGTCAATGAATGTCAGTGAAAGGTACTCTTTAGTGAAGGCTGTTACAAGTATTCAACACAGTGTACAGTGGCTGAGGTACCTCCTGAAGATACCCTCTGAATCAAATTTTCTGTAGAAGCCTTGTTAGTGTCCTCTTCCTCCTGTCTCCAAGATATTTCTTCTCCTCTTCTGAAAAATTCTCACATCGGACCTATTTCCCCTTCCTCAAGTCTGTATGAATGCTCTTTACCACGCAGCATCAGACTTTTTCCCTAACACTGATACATAAATTACTGGACATTTTTGCAGGTCTGTGTTCTCAGTTTTTCCCACACTCATTCCTACCAGCATCGGTTCCAACCTGAATGAGCCATTCTGTGATCCAGGAATTTCTAGCTTTTCAGTCTTCCCTCAATTGCAGCACCACTGTACCTTACTGGAAAGGCTGTTGGTCTTCCATTGTGATCCTCTCTGCTAACTCTGTTACCAAGCTTCTGTTCTTTCTGTTCACTCGGCCTCTTTTAAATGGGGGTCTGTTGTCTTTCCTGGCTTATTCATGTTTTCTGAGGTATGGGTGGAGACTTCCATCGCTGCAGACTTTCCTCACGCGCAGTTTCATCTCCTTGGAAGTTTGAAGCTCTTTGTCCTTAAGTATCTTTCACACTGGACTTCTTCACTCTTTTGCTTAATAGCAAAGCTCATCCTGTTGCCTCCATATTGGCTTATTTTGCACTTTCTCAGTTCTTACTCTATGGAACTTCAGTGCTCAAGTCCGAAGATCAGTGTAAATACCCACTTACAGGCTTTTTGACAAGTTCTTACTCAGCTGACTGAATTCTTGGAGTCCTAGAAATTATATGATAAAACCACCTTAATATGTTTGCAGCAGAATTATAGTAGGTATTGAGGTTTCTTTTGCTGTTACATTTTGGTTGTTTTCTAGAAATTTTGTCAAACAAATCTAACTGGTAAAGTTACTTAACTCCAAATTAATGAAATATTACTGAAATTGAGTAAAAATGCCTGGGGTTATGGGCTTTGAAAAGACTTTTGACTGTCCAAAATCAATACTGTTCAAACATGTTCTTGCTGCTGTTTTCAGGCTGGGTCCTGTGTTAGCTATTATTTAAACTTATACAGCTCTCCTTTCTTCTCAGATTGAGACTCTGAGATATGATCTTCAGGCTGCACTGGATGAGTTACAAGATGTGAAAGAGGAACGCTCTGTTTACCAAGATAAGTCTGACAGACTAAACCAGGAGTTGAATCATGTCTTAGGAGGGCATGAAAACCGCATCATCGACATAGATGCTCTGTGTATGGAGAACAGGTGAGTGCATTACTGTTTCCCTTAAAAAACAGTGTGTTGTTGTAATAGGAGTATCAGGAAGTCAGCCACAACAAAACTTTAAAGAAAATATATCCAAGAATAAAAGCTAAGAGATTTTTGTAATTTGTTTTGTCTGTTTTGTTTATACTGTGACTAAGCATTAAATAATATTGAGAAAGCTAGGCTGCAGGAAGTTACCAGTGTTGTATTTGGCTACAGAGATGTCAGTGATGTTCCCAAATAAAGCTAAACAAGGAAAAGGAAGAGAAGTGAAGACCTTTTTATTCCCATCACTGTATGGTATCAAAAGAAAGAATATTAAAAAGTTTTGTGTATTCAGAAATTCTAAGTGAGCTGTAATGGACTAATCTAGAATTGGAAACAGAGACTTCGAATACCCTGAGTTAACAGTTTCAGAGATAATTTTCTCCACAGGGAGAGGTTGTCAGCATGGAGTGATTTGCCAACAACAGTTGCTGGTGAAATCACCCATGTAGATATTCTTGCTGGTTTCTTGGGAAAAGAATGTGTTCTGTGGTCTCTACTAAGGATGACAGAGAGGAGTCATGGACAGAGCCATAGCAGGTATCTCCCTTAATGTCAACAATTACCTTAAAGTGAAATAGAACTTGTAAGACAGTTTCCATTTACAAAAACTTATGCTTTAGGCAAGAAAGTGTAATACCAAAGGCATAACTTCTTCCCAGCAACTTCAGGGTTTTTTTCTGTTTTGTGTGGCCTACAGAGTTCTGTATCAATTTAAGCCCCCTGCTCCCCTGACAGTGATGTGAGTTTTCTCTGTGAAATAATTAAATTGTCACAAACTCTAATACAGCTGCACTTGTACTACATGAAAGAAGATATTTTATAAACCCTTTATACATAAAAAAGGTATTTTCCTATTTGGAAATAACTGTCTCGTCCAAGTGCATAAACTCTATTAGGAAAAACTGTACTGTTTCATTTAACTGTGTACCATTTTTCAACTATAGTGTTAAATTTTCTACTTTGTGATTGCTAATGAGAAGTGCCAAGGAAGTGATGGATATTGCAATGCAAAAGTTCTGCATAGCTGAGTCTTGTGTTGACATATATACAAATCTTCATGTGTCCATCTCACAGACCTTGAAGTACAGAGGGCACGCATAAATGCTTCCTGACCATTTCCTCTAGACATAAATATATTCTTTTAGCTTTCTTCCCCAGAAACCTGACGACCAATACAAAATAGTTGAGCAGCATGCTTGACAAATCTAACAGGAGGGCAGCCTACTGTTCTGATGCAATTTGTTTCCCTACTTAAAGTTTTATGGGGTCAAGAGCGGTAAGATTTTGTTATTTCATCCCTCACAGAACTGCAGAGGGAAAAGAACTCTCAGTAGTTCAAAGAGAGGACATGCCAAATAGTAAAGGACTGCTTGAGGCAGTACTTGAAGGTAATGTGAAGTAAAGGATTACATTTCTTTTTCAGGTATCTTCAAGAGAGATTAAAACAACTTCAAGAGGAAGTCAACCTTCTGAAGTCTAGTATTACTAAATATAAGGTAAGATCCTCTCAGTGTATCATCTAAACGGTGCTTCTTTGTTCATGGAAGTTACTGTTTATTTTCATGTTAAATGTCTTTAAAGAACAAATATGTTCTTGCAAGAAAAATCCACCGTTGTCATTGTGACAATATTAGTATGTATACATATTACATGCTCATTCTTCCTTGTAGGCTTCTTAGCTGAGGGTATTACAAAGGGATACCTGTTAAGAGTATTTTGAAAAGTTAATTAAATACCTTTTGTAAGTTCTGTGGGGGAACCTTTGTCCTGCTGGGGGGCAGGTGATCAGCCTTCCAGCCACCTGGTAGGTGAAAAGTAGCAGATCATGCAGTGGTGAATGACTACAGCTGTGTTGCTGTCACAAAAAGATCTTGTTTCCCTGTTCTCTGGTGGCTGGGCTATTTCTTCATGTAGCTTAATGATCACTAAGCTTTCATTGTTCTTCCTTTCCTGAGTTAAGGTACACGCTGTTTTACATGAAACCTTCAGGACTGATTTTTGACCTTCCCAGAAGCTATGCACTCTTATTTCCTTCTGCAAGTGATGTTGGGGAGGGGTGGAAGGCTGCTTGTCAGACCATGAGAAGGATAATCTTAGGATTGTCAATAGGACTTCTTCATTTAGATCACTATAAAGTAGTCAGCACTGATTGTTTTTTGTGCATAAGCAAAGCTCCTCAAAGTACCAACATCATTTCAGTGTCTGTTCCCCCTTGCAACTTGGGTCTCCTGGGGTGTGAGTCAGTTTATTGGTGAGAACTGAGCATCTTGGTGGTCGGTGGGTTTCACAGAACTGTAATTGAAAGAGCTGGACTTTTGTAGCAGAATCATTCTGCTTCTAATTCCTGAAAGTCAGTATTTGGTACTAAAAGGGCTTCTAGAAGCTCTGATGGAGGTGTTGGAACTTGCCCTTTGAAACCTATCCAAAGAAATGCGGAGAGAAGTCTGATTTTGTTTCCAGCTGATGTTGTCTACAGGACACTGCAGTATCTTCGCTGGCAGTCAGCAGATTATTAAAAAATAGGCAAGTCTTAAATATGCATTGGGGGGAGTGGGTGGGAGAGGCTGCAGTAAAGTGATTACGATGAGATAGATGTGTCTTTGTAACATTACAAAGACTTTAGGCCGGAGAATAATAATCTTTGAGAGTTACACCCCCATTGTTTACTATGGATGTAAGGTCCAGGCCTTGCAGAGTTGCTCTGAGACCAAAATCCAAAGTTCCAGATTCTTTCCTCCTAATGACGGGATTTGTTGGCTACTGTTTTTCTAAATAAGATATTTGTTGTTTCCCTAGAATGCACTAGAGAGACGAAAAAATTCAAAGGCTCATAGTAGATCCAGTAGCAGTGCTCTCACTGGAGTCCTTTCTGCAAAGCAAGGTATTGCATAAATGCAGCATGGTGTTGCATATCTCATTGAATTCCTTTTATCTAACCTCTTAATTTCAGTAACCCTTTCCTTACCAACCAAACCAAAAGCTCTCTTCTCATTCCCTGTTTATTATTATGTGCTAATTCTGTTCTCTTCTCAGTTGACTTGACAGTATAAAATTTGCCTCTGGATTGCTGCTTCTTCTTTTGTCAATTCTTTTGCCATTCATTCTCTCCCCCATTAGTTTTATCAAATATTTCTTTGCTCTCTAGACCCTGACAAATCACTTCTTTATTCATCTCTTTGCTCTGCTAACAATGGCAGTCACAATTCACATTCCAATGAAAAATAGACTGGGTGGTGGAGGAGGGGCACTAAGTCAGGTTTTCTGCTACTGTTCTTGGAAACTTTTACATTCAGATGTTTTGCAAGAAATCTTTGTGTCCCATGTTTCTTCATGGGTAGCAAAACAGAATAATCTCTTTTCCCCATTTCAAAGAAAATACCAAGATTAGGAAAGAAAGGGAATGAGAAAATTCTTTGAAGCAAACAGTATACCTTGCCACCCTACTGTTTAAATGTAGGTATATTCATACACACACATGAGATGAGTAGTAAGTGTCATGGTAAGTTAAAACTCATTTTTCTGATTTTGACTTCTCTTTTCTCCTCTTCTCCATGTACTTCCTTACATGTATATATATATATATATTTATGTAAAGAAGCAGAGCCAGATTCTAATTACAGATTTTAATGATGCTGGTGAACTTCCAGATTTGGCTGAAAGATATAGACTTTAAGTTGCAGAGGAAGAGTTTGTGTATTTTCACAACAGTCTCAGATAACCTGAAGGATATAATGGTTCTAAAAATTAATATAAAATATTCCTTGGAGGCTTCAGTTTTAATGACCAGTTTTTACCAATTCATAGGCCTGTAGAAGAACGATTTTTTTATCATTCTGAACACAAAGAATTTTCCAAAAGCAGAATAGAGTTAATGTAAGATGTGTCTGCCTATGCTTGTTCTGGATGTTGCTGTGGAATAATAATCAACTTGGAAAGCCACCATATTTATGCCAGCTAGAAATTACAGTTCTGGTCTTTTGGCTTTGTTTGTTAATTGAAGGAAAAATATATGTATTCATTTAAGTAATTGGAATAGTTCCTTGATGCTAAGTAAATGTTTGTGTTGCATCTCTATGCATGAGAAGCCAAAACTCATTTGTGTTTTTAACATTATAGTCCAAGAGTTGTTGTCGGAGGATCATGGATGTAGCCTACCAGCCACACCACAATCCATTTCAGATCTCAAATCACTGGCCACTGCATTACTGGAAACCATCCATGAAAAAAACATGGTCATACAACACCAAAGACAAACCAACAAGTAGGTGGCATGACTTCTAAGTAAAATATCAAGCTATGGAAAAGTTAGTTTGGGGAAAATTAAAGGAAAATGGGAAGGAAGATTCATTTTCACAGAAAATTCATCGTCATGGTTGAGTGGTGGATTCTTTAGTTTTTAAGACCAGATACGTGATTTGAGAAAAATTACATTTTCATCTTAAATTTGGGGTTGACAGAGACCTGTCTGCCTCTGCTAGGCAAGGATTGGTTTGCTGCTCAGGTTTGAGACAAACTATAATAACACAGAGCAGACTTCTAGCAGGAAGTCTGTAGGGACAGCTAAAGAAAAGCTTCTGGGAGGAAGGACACCCTTGAACTGGAGAGAAGATATGTGGTAATTGGTTGTCAGTGTAGGAATCTTCTAATAAGCACTGGTGGGGTTAGTAGGTGTTGCTCCTAGAAAAGAGTCTACAAGGGTTAATGTAACATTTGACACATGCTCAGTGGCCTATGTCATACAGATGATACCTGTTGCTCCTATAGTTACTTTGCTAAAAGTTGAAGGAGATAAACACAGTTGGATTGCTACTATGTAGTTGTTTTTAAAAATCTGAACTGAACTTTAAAAGAGAATTTGTTTACTGTTAGCTGTTCTGCTCATCAGTAGAATTCTTTGTGGCTTGTACAGTTCCTATCATGGCAGAATATAAAAATTTTTGGCACATTTTCTGACATTCTGATATTATTGTCCTTATACAGTGTATAAAAATCAGAGCTAGGAAGTGTTCCTTGATTTTGTGCTCAGCTTCACCCCCTTTCTTTTTTTGTTGGTGGGTTTTTTGTTTTTTTGTTTTGTTTTTTTTTTTTTAACCCTGAGTCACTACTGGTAATCAGAGGTTATTCAGGCTTCTCAAAAGCACATCAGGACCAGATGTCAGCAACAGCCAGACATCTTTCCTGAAAAGAAGTAGTACTGAAGTAAACTGTATTACACTAGAATGGATGATTCACTTTGAAAATTGATAACTTAGATACTAGGCAGACTCCATTGCATCATTCTTAGTGATGTGGCAACAGAAGTGGAGGAGCAGTTTATAGCCGCTCTTAATACTCTTGAGACAACAAGTGCCTAATCAGCTAAAGGGAGAAAAGTGGTGAAAATGTAGCCCAGATCTAACTGATGGCAGCTCAGTCAGTTCTTGTCCTGTGATGCAAGAGGAGTTGCTGCACAGTGCAGTGCTAAGGAAGGGCTAACACCTGCTTACTCCCTTCTTACTGCTAATGTAACTTCAGAAGGAAAACATCCAGAGAACAACTTTGTTGTTCCAGGTGTAAACAATCTTTGCCTTTCTGTATCACTACTCAGTGTTTTATTTTGCATAATCTTTCTTTTTTTACTAAGTTCTTTCTTAATTTTGTATTTCTCTCTGGTGGTACGCAGTCTCTTGCATCTCTCAAATATCATTGCAATTATTGTTTTCTGATACTACTCTTTCTGTTTTCAGCTACTGAGTATGGGTTGTCTTGAGATTAACCCACATGAGGACATAGGATTCATATGTCTGCATGCCCAACTGGTCACATATAGCCATCAGAGTAGAGACTGGATATATGCAAAAACTACTATTCTATGGCCAACAGAAGATCAGGTCTTAGAGGGAAGTGACAGTCCATATCAGTCCAGGGTCAGGAGTGTTCTCAGAACTGTAGTGTTATATTCAGTTCAGGATGGTTCAGGGGAAAAAAAAAGAAAGATAAATCCTGATCAAGTTGAGTGAAGAACCTCAAAAACATTCCTATGTAGTATTCTCATTCTTTTTGTCACTTTTGGCTTTAGGTGGATTAAAGAAGCTGTTAAAGAGCTAGGAGGAGTGGGAGCCACTACAAGTGGAAACACCTAAGACATAAAAATTTAATGTGAAAAAGGGAAATGCAGGTAGGACATCAAGGAAAAACATCCTTTATTTGAGATGCAATAAATGGGGGCACTTATTTGCTGTGTAAAAAGTTAAAAGTCTGCTGACTTGTGAAAATGGGAAGAAACTGTCCACCTGTTGGAAAAGGTTAGATGTGAGAGTACGGTCAGTGCACAAGTTAAACGGACAGGTTCATAAAATGGTACTCGTAGAAGATGCATTGTTTTGTTGAAGACATTTCTCCATTCAAAATAGGAAGTTGAGAAGGATGTGAGGCTAGAGAGAATTGTAGTGACAAAAAGTTTTACATAAATCACAAGGTAGAAGTCTTTCCCTGTGCAAAGAGCATGTTTGGAGGACAGATTTACTCTTTCAGATTGTTGTTTGAAGAAAGTGAGATTTATTGGGTAAAGAACATGAGATTTTGAGGTGGTTGTTTCATTTCATGGAGGAAATTCTACATTTGATATTAGATAGGTGAATGACCTTGTAGTGATTCTCTCACTATCAGTAAATGAGATTTTTCAGACCATATGAACTTACTTTCCTCCATACAGTTGACCTACTCTAAGGTCCAGACCTCTTTGGTTGCTTGCAGATTGAGAGTTGACTGTATAAGTTTACAATAGCAAATGGCGG
Source organism: Cnemophilus loriae (assembly GCA_013397755.1). Lineage (NCBI taxonomy): Eukaryota > Metazoa > Chordata > Aves > Passeriformes > Corvidae > Cnemophilus > Cnemophilus loriae. Next base: position 3,388,422 of record VZTF01006691.1, on the reverse strand, counting down.
ATTTGCTTTCTGAATAACTGAAGCAATAACAAGACAGTGGATTTTTTTAGTGTAAACTGGAATTTGGGTGTTCTGTTGAAGTTTGCTTTCTGTTCTTACACTGTTGTTAAAAACATCCATTGCCACTTCTTCTTGGAAAAGACACGCTACTATTATTGCTGCTCTTCTGAAGATCTGGCATGATAGAAGGAACTGTGGGAGTATGTGCCTAGGAACAAGTAGGCTGAATCCAGCCTTTATTTTTTTATCCCCAGTTTTCAGAAAAAAGAAGTTGTTGAGGAAAAAACCAGATCATTTTTCCAAGGTGGTTGGTAGCTACTAATGCTAAGTTCAAGTAACGTCCTGTGTTTTTCCTCACAAGCCCTTTAGCTTAATTTGAAAAGGCAGTTGTAAATTAATTCTCTACGCAGTAGTGTGTTGCAAGATTAAACAGTTACATAAATGCAAAAACAAACAGCCCTAGCTCAGCTTAGGAAATGGATAAACATCTTTTTTTATTCTACCAGCAATAAACCATTTATTAGATGTTCTTTTTAGTGCAATTTGTTCCTGAAATTGTCAGCACCTGTGCAAGCCGGATCAGCATAAAAGCTGTTCTGGTGGTTAGATACGTTGCACTAATTTTAACATTTCTAACTTGGGCAAGTTCAGTCATGTCCAAAATTACAAAAAGGATTGTGTCAGACTGTAATTTGAGCACATGTTTCCATCTGACGTGTAGAGCTAGATACGGGACTGTGACAGACCTATTTACAGGCATTTAGGTGATGGTTTCTATATGAGGGTCTGTGTCTTCTGTAGCAAGATCTAAATTAAAGTGAGGTGAAGGGAGCTCAGGTGCTATAAATCACCACAGCTCCCTTCAGATCATGGCCATGTATGTTGGAAAGCATGAGAGAGCCAGAAAGAGGCTTCTGAAGTCAGGTGGGAGTACTGCTGCTGTTGCATGAACAAGAGATTTCTGTAAAATCTTATCCTGGAGGGAGGTTTATACTAATTCCCTTGTTGCATTAGGCACAGGACCAGAGAATAATGGAAATAGCTATTGGCACCTGTGTCTGTGACATGATCCTTCTGTTTTAGTTGAAGGATCTGGTTCACTGTGTCTAGAGATAAAAAAAGAGATCAGGGAATTGGATGCTACCAACCCATGCAGCCCCTTTAAAAATACCCACCCAGGTAGGCCTACCGAGGCCACCACAGCTCAGTCTTCCCACAGCATTGTATGGAGGTGGCAGATTATCTGGAGGTCCCAGGGGAAAGGAAGAAATGTGATAAACCACGTTGTGTTCAGAATAGTTTACGCATTTATCTTTCAAAAATTTATTGCTATAAGAACTTGCAGCTTTATTTATTACCCTTATTTAGGGTTTATTTCTCCCATACCTGTCTTGGGATAATGGGTTTTTTTTAAGCAAACTAGAATGATACTCATCACTGAATGTATTTTGCTCTCTTCCTGAATGAAAGGAGTGGGGTTAAATATTGTCCTCTGCTGTTGCCAGCCATTGTTGTGAGACACAAAGTGGTCATTCTTCTATGAGAACCTGCAACAAAGGTTAAAAAATAACTCAGTGCCTCTTCTGAGGATTCAATAGGTATTATCAGGATATATTCTCTCCAAAACCTAGAGAAATAGTGTGGTACAGCTGATAATTGTAAAATTTAAGAGAAGCAAGAGAAAAGTGACTTTGCTGTTGTTGCCTGAGTAACAGGAGTGGTAGCAATAACTTAATACAGAGGATTGAGTTTCCTTCTGTGGTATGGCTAGCTGGCAGGGAGGGCAGCATCTGTCGCCTGTTTTCTGCGCTGGAACTATTGGTGAACTACTTACAAAAATAATAAGGATTAGAAGTGCTAAACTTCTGACTCCTTTGTGGTGACTGTCATTAGCCAAATCAACATTGTTTTGTCAGCTCCCTGCCAGAACTAACATGATGTGGAAGAAGTCTTACATCATATCTCTCTGTTCCCCTCTAAGCCTGGGGGCTTCCATATTCTTAACTGACCCTTGGTGAGGCCTTAGGCAGGAAGGAGGGAATGGGCTCCCAGTGTGCAAGGTGGAGTTTCCTGAAAGCTGTTCCATGCCTTTTACTCTTAGCTGTTGTGTTGTACTGCAGAGCCCAATTGCTGGATGTCAGGGTTATGAAAATAGTGTTATTAAGGCTGAGTTTCTCATACCAGATGGAAGCATTCTGAAAGTGAAATCTAGACTTGAATAATTTTGCTTTTAATTGAAGAAGACAGTAGTAGATCCATCATAACCTTTTAAACCTACTGAAATACTGAGTTTCAATGGGGAAATAAACATAACTGCTTTAAAATGTCTTTTCTCCTCTGCTTTTGAATGTGATGGACTGTTCTTTTTAGCTGGCACACCCCTGTACCTCTCAGTGCTTTCTTTGATGTTTTATTATAAGCTTTCTCTTTCTGTTTTACATTCTGTCTCTCATCTTGATATTTTTGTAATCTTTAAAATACTTATAGGCTTTTATTGTGTCATTGCAAAGCCCTCACAGTGGAGATTTCAAAAATACTTAGTCCTTGTTAATCAATTTTTCCAGCCCCTTTGATATTTGCTGGGTGTGCTATTCTTCACGTCCTTCCCAGAATCTGCCATCTTGTCAGTAATGACATTCCCAGTGTGCTCAAATGTCTGCACATAAAGCCCTTGCTGGAGAGCTCGCAGTGCAGTATTACACAGCTCTGGTGTGCATGGGAAGATACTATTGCCTTGCTGGGGTGGGATTTGCTGCTTCTCAGCATTCAGTTCAAATTTAACTGACTTACCCTGTTGCTGTAATTTGATGAGTAAAACTTGCTGTCCATAATCTCTGCTGTCATGTTTAGAATTGCTGCCTTGTCTAGGTTTCTCAGTCTAGTGAGTATTGTTTGGGATTTATTTAAAGACTTTTGACTCTAGCAGACTTGCTGTGCCTGTGAAACACTTGCAAAAATTCATTGGAGAAATGAGCTTTCTTTGCAAGATAGAAATCTCTCATTTGATCTGGGGAGAGAATTAAGACTAAAAGTTAAATCCTGCAGGAGAGCTAAGTGCAAAAAGTATTTATGTATGAAGTCAGATACAAAAGAAGAGATGACCCAAGAAATACAGTGAAAACTGAGTGGGTGATAAAGGCACTAAGGAGCTTGAAGCTTTTTAGTAAAGTAGAAAGCAGTTCAACGCTAAAAAGAGCCAGTGTAATAGAAAAAATATTCCTTGGCATTTTAAGTAATCTTAGTGATAGAGAAAACTCTCTGAATAAAGGACTAGCAAAAATTGTGTCTTGGAACTTCAAAGTCAATCTAGATGCTGTCTTGAGTTTTCTGTATTTTGTCTGTGTAGCTTTTACCTTCTGGTTTTAGCTATAAAGAAAATAAAGTGAGGCAAGAATAGATATATTAGATAGAAATATTGTGAGTTGCTTTTCTTTTTCTTTACTGCAAAGGTTGAATGTCCAGTACATCCTAGGCCTTTTGCTTTTTTAAAAGCATGGGATAGATTAGACAAATATATTTAATTTTCTTTTAACTCCAGGAGAGGTTGTCCATTGCTGTTAGTGAAGAGAGATGACTGTATACAGGTTTGTTCCACTAGTTAAATAGCAATTTAAAAATTTAACTGTAGTCATATACATAATTGAGCTTTGGTTATGTTGCTGTAACAACTATTCTTTTTCCAAAGAATTCTAGGTAATCGAGTGGCAGAACTAGAAAAGAAATTAAGAACTTTGGAAATCGCTGGCTTGTGGAGTCTTCCAGGTTAGTAAAATTTCAAGCGAATAGCTTGCATTATTTCATTTTCAAGGGTATGTTTGCATTTAAGAGAAGTTTGGCTGTAATTTTTTTTAGTGACAGTTATTTTGTGAATATTCTATTCAGCACATTTGCAAAATTAGAAATGTCTAATAGACGTTAAGCGGAAAGCAAAAATCACTAGACTTTGTAAACTCTTAAGTCAAATATGTATTGAAAATAACATGAAAAGTGCTGAAAGAAAAGGTTTAAATATTGAAGTAATCAAATTATTTCCACAGACAGCAGGCAAACAAAAAGTGAAATATTTTATTTAAACATTAAATAAAATGATACACAGGTTATTGGCCATTATGTTTTTCAAAAAATTTTATTGATTAATTTTGTACTTCTTGTAACTTTCGTGGAGTTTTTTTTTACTGTTTTTTAAATGCTTTTCTGTAGAATCATAAACTCCTAGAAACTGGAAATGTAAATGGTCCTAAATTTTCTAGTCCATCTCTCCAGAACAGGCTTATTCCCTGTAGTGTCTTAAGTATTGTATTTGGTTTTAAATTACTCAAGTAATGGGAGATTAATCTGCTTCCTAATAGACATCGTTGTTAGGAAAATGTGCAATATTTAATTTACGTTTACTTTTTTGCTTCTTTTCTTCCCATTGCACTTAATTGTGTCTTCTGTAACCACTGTAAATTATGCTACTTTGTTGGTGGTGTTTGCATCATTAGGCTTTGTTGTTTACAGATTCCTATCAGTGCTAGTAAGAGTGGGAGAGAGTGGTTTAGGCTTCTGGTTTTTTGGCTCTGTTTTTTCCACCTAATCTGTATATCTAGAAAAAAACATTTGACAGAGCTGAAGAGCACTTGTAACAAACCTATGCTGTTCAACTGTTTGGGCTGATACGTGTTTCTGCTTCAGCTTGCCTGTCTGGGTTTTCTCAATCCTGCTTGAGTCTTTCCAGAACTAGAGGTCCAAATCTGTTTCCATGGATTACTCCACAGTTAGTCACCTAACATGTGTAGTGCACTTAGTGCATTTGTGCCTCCGCATATTCTCCAAAAGGTGAAGGTGAAATGTTTGTCTAAGACCTTGCTAATGCAGTTTAGTACATTACTACAAACATGTCTCTCAAACTCACTGGTTCAAGGTACTGTAGGGGTTTGTTTGTTTCGTTTTGTTTTTCAAAACTAGTGTTTCATTAAATTTTTACACTAACAAATGCAGCATTTCTCATGTTTGCAAAATGTATTTTAAAAAATGGAAGTGGGAACTTCTTGCACCGTATTGATCTATGTAGGTAAAACATCAAATTAATGTTTATACAATAACAACTGTCTCTTTCCTTCCTTTCTTTTGCTGCCTGAAGGCCTGAGCTACAATGTCTCAGTGGGATTTGGGAGTAGGTTCTGCTTAATGTATATTTTTAGTAACTGATCTTAGCAGTATGGTAAATATTGTCATTGCATGTAAATAAATGGAAATGTTATCTGAACACTTGTATATCCAGCAGATTAAGATGTTCAGTCAATTGAGTTAGATGACCACAGGAGAAATAGAGGTTGCTCTACATGAAAATTCATTTGCACTAAGGAAAATATCAAGAGGGGATGATCTTAAATATTTCTAAAGGAATTTTACACTGGATTGTGAGTTCCGTTGAGCCCTGAGATTTTGTTGATTTTTTGCTTGCCTTTTAAATCAGGAGTGTGCTTTTGTTTCCAAGTGCACTCTAATCCTGAGGTGGTCAAAAAGAGCATTGCAACACCTGGTGGGTCACCAGTTTTCTTTTTAGAGCGTGTAAAGCTTCCGCTCCATAAAACAGCAGTGTGTAACAAATAATGTGGGAATACCACAATGGATTCTGCAGCTGAATGTTGGCTTGGGTGAGGAGCAGAACATGGAGAGTATCTCATCTAGTCAGTCTTAAATCCAGAGTGAGAAAATATTACTTGGTTGTGAGTGGAATTTTTTGTCATTAGAAAAAAAAATGCAGATAAAAGCTGATGTTCATTCTAGCACTGAAAGAAATGCACATTACAAATTGCAGGATTTTAATCTGAAGTTAATGTTCCTACTTAGTCATCATTGTTTATATAACATTTATAACATCCACTGTCACCATGATAATAATATCTCCCAAATGCTGTTAATATACTTGATCCTATTGAAGAAAGATCTTGAATGCCTCTGGTTTTTTGTTAGGTGACATATTTGTCATCTGCTTTTTGAGAAAGCCATGAATGAGCTATGGGGAAGCTAATCAAGAGGAAGTGCAAATTTAATTTTTGAGAAGGTGAAATCAGTAGAATAGTTCATTTTCGGTGGAAGTTCTGCCTACCAGACTTTATATTGCCCTGCTTAGAAAATGGGCTTTAGTTAAATGAATCTCTTGTGAGGTTTGTTTTCATTGCTGAACAAAAAGCAAGTTTGGGCACAGATTTGGCTTTGATTTTGTTTTTATGATCCTGCTTCCCTTGAGAAGAAAGCAGAGAATGTGATGTTCACAGAAGCATTTAATTCTTGCTTTGTCTTGGCTATATTGTGGTTGAAGTATGCACACAAATAAGTTAAATGTATTCAATAATAGTACATAATAAACACCATCTTATTCTTTTCACAATTTGATGTCACTAGACATTCAGATAAGTAATTCTGTAATTTTTTAAATCTATCTTTTACTGAAAATTCCAGATTTCTACTGGAAAAAAAAAAGTCTAAGAAAGAGCCAACCATGACTCAGCCTTTTTCTGTGTGGGATGATAAGCGAGTTTCGGTGCTGCCTCTTGCCCTGCAGTAATCAGCGCGGAGTAGAGGCAGGGTAGAATTAGAGGGTTCTGCAAGCTGCTGTGGATGTAGCCAGTTACAGTGGCATAGGGTGCAGCAGAGGTTATAAGAAAATACCCAACCCTGGAGAAGAAAATGAAAAATTTACTACTACTGAAAACTTATATGTATTTTGAGATCTGTATACTTTTTACTATAGTCCTTGAAAAATTCATTAGAGGAACATGAAGCTATATAAGTTATGAAATTGAGCTTACACAGCAGCTAGTTGAAATTCTTTGTGTGTAATCCAACTTCAGATCGTGATTCACAGAATGTAGTGCAGCAGTACCCCTATGTGCCTCCTTCACGAATGGATGTGAATCGCTGGTAATAAATAAATATGCATCAGACTCTTTGGGCCACATCTATTGTTAAGATGTGTGGATACTGAGCTTAGCTTTATTTTCTGTAACCAGGCTGGTTTTCAGAGAAAAATGTGAAAGTAAATGTGTTTACCGTGTAAATGCTGGCTGGAAGTCAAGAAATATCTTTTGTGAAGCTTGTCTTGCAGTCTTCAGGGACTTCAGCTCAGGCTTTACTTTTTTTATTAAATAAATAAAGAAGCCTCTGCTTTCTACTTTTGTATTAAAACCTCTACCCAATTTTTTTATTCATCATCTTTTCACTTCCTCTGTTGGATTCTTTTGTATCTTTTTGGATATGTGGATATGCTGCTTCTGACTGTGTGTGAATATCTGTTGGGTGTTTTCATACCACAAGTTCCCTGTATGATTTGGTCCTTCCAACACAAAATTCCTTCACTGTTACAGGAAAATACATTCATCTAGGAGCTTTTGCATTTTGAAATATTGGTTGGATTTGTTTTGCTTTTTTTATGTTTTTAATTAATTTTGTCTTACAGTGGGAGGGTTGTCCTCTTTGCTGTTAGTTAATACTGGTTTTTATTACTGAGTCTGGCAAAGGCAGAATTCTGATGCATACTTGATGGGGGGATCAAATTTTGACAAGATCCATGCTTCAAAAGCATTAATTGCATTCATATTGCTGCAGTGTGTTGCCCAATGTGGCAAGGGTATAAAAAGATCATTACTACCTTCAGGATCAAGGTATTTGCAGCCAGTGCCCTTAAAAGGAGTTAGGGATTGGAGCAGTCCAGTTAGACTCCATGGGAACAGCTTGACTTTCATTATTCCTTAGTATGCACCAGAAATTTCTCAGAGCTGGATTTATTCCGGGTATCTCCTGACCTGGTGCTCTCTTGAAAGTCTTTGTCTTGGATGGGTGATTAGATTTAGGATGTTGCCTTAAGGTGAAACGTACAAACAGATTTAGAGGGGCGAAGTGGTTGTTACATAAATGTCGGTTCTCATGGAGATAAATAGAGCAATATCTTGCTGCCTCCCCAGCCATTACTTATCAGTTGGCACTTGTTCTGGAGGCCACACAAACACCACGCTTAGCTGATCTTGCACATTTCCTGCCATTTCCCCTCTAGGTTTAAGGTAGTGTCAGTCACTAAAAACACGAGCATCCTGAAGAGTGGAGGACTTCCCAAAGGATCTGCAGGTGTTGCTTTCTGCATTGCTAAAATATGTAAAGACTAAGCATCTACAGCAGAGTCCTCAGATGAAGGGTTTCTTGCACTATTTTGTCTGCAAAAGAGCTGGAAAATTGCCTTTTTCCATTTGGTTTAAAATGAAAATGCTGAGAAATGTTTTGGGAATTTTCAGATTAAAATCCCTCCTGTTCCCCAGCAATGTGTACTGATTTTCTCCCTCAGTTCTTAGTTATGCTAAGTCTTTAGGGTTTTTTTGAGGAAGCATTGCAGGATAACATGTAAGTCTGAAGTGTAAAGCTACATAATCATGAACCTGCTTGTATCACATGAGACAGAATAATAGAGAGTAAAGAGTCAGTGTTGAACACTTGCTGGTAATAGCATGCAAGTGATCCATTACTTTGGTATGATCTGATTATTACTATTTTTAATTGAATTCTAATTGCCAATACAATTTGCTTCATACAGCACCTGGTCTTTCAAAATTTGGCCTTTGCTCAGTACTGCAGATAAAAACATACACCTTTTCTGCCTTTGCCTTGCATATTGCGGCTCCAGTACAGAGTATTTTTTTCCATGCCGTGAAAGGATCATTTGAGATGGTTTTCCTGTTCTGTACTTTTCAGTAACACTGTTGAAAATTTGTGGGGTATGTTTGAATATCACTGGTGTGCAATGGTTGTAATTGGTGAACCAGCAGTTCTAACACTGTGGTTGTTCCAGGTGGGAAGGATACGATAACATTCAGTGACCCAACCCTGCCCGTGATACAGCGGTCCAGGTCACCGTTCTTAGCGTTTGCTGATAAGCCACAGAGAACTGAAGTACAAGGTGAGCATCTGGAACACAAGAACATGATGAGAGCTGAGCACTCATTTCTTTCCAAATAAAATGTAATAAATTTTCATGCTAGGATAGCAGAAGGCAAAGTTTCAGTGATCACAGAGATTGAATACATCATCCACAAGTAAAACAGATAGATGGTCCTAGTACAAATAGCAAAGAAGCGACTGAAAAGTTACTGTTGAATAGATTGCATAGGGCTAGGGATCAGGTCTTATACCTCAAAGAATTTTCCTGTCAGATAACTTGACTTGTGCGAAGTTATTCATGCCATCTGTGTTACAGTTAACTGATTCCGGCACTTTTTCCCTCAGTTAAAATGCACAGTAGGAAGCAGTCTGTGGAACTGGTTTAGCACTTTCCCGCATTATAGGTGATATCTAGATGAATGGCTTCCTGATTGCACATGGTAAATTGAAATACCCAACTCATTTTCCCAGAGAAATTGACTGCCTTTTTTATAGTCTTACATGTGTTTTGTTAAAAATCCTTCTCCAATAGCAAGCTTTAACATCTCTTCAAAGTCAAGCTTAACTTTATTTGACAGTTGCTGATAATCTTGATTTGTTTTTCCTTAGTTTTTCATAATGGATGGGAGATGGATTATTATATTTGCTTATTGGCATTTGGATAGAGCCTTTAATGGGCATAACATTATGATATGCCCAGATCTTTCTCAGCTAACCATGAAGCATCATAAACAATTTATTTGTTAGTCCTGAAACTAAATAGATTGTGGCTTAATTTTGACTTTATAGTCCATGTCATTATCTGATAAAATGTGACAGCCAGGCTGATCTTTTTTTATAATCTTGATCGGCTGATATTTTTGCTAAAAATAAGAAGTGAAACTGTAATGAATAGTTCTCTGGTGAGTAATAATAACTCATAAATATTCATTCTTTTACCTACTTAATTGTTGATTTTTAATTAAATCTGCAGTTACTGAAAGTATTTACTTGGTGGCATTGTGCTCTTTTCTTTCCATATTTGTCCTAGGTGAGGCTGGTATTACAGTTGTGATTACAGGCTGATCAGATAGGCAATCTGATCTGCCTGTCACATCTCATCAGACCCTGTTGCTGTTGCTTTGTAACACTGCCAAACCTTAGCCCTGGGCTGAAGCTTTCCATGCTGTGTTTTATACGTCAGCTGATTTTTTTTTAAGACAGCCAAATAACTTCTTTTTTGTGTTAAATACTGATGACTATGTGGGTTTTTTGATGGGCTTTTTTTTGTCTTTTGTATGTTTGAATTTGGGTTGGTTTTTTTCAAATATGCAAGCATTTACTGTATCTACAATTATAGGAATTGGAAACCTAGGGAAAAGGTTTCCAGCCTGAGGAGGCAGTCTGGAGTTTCCACCCCATTCTACACGATTCACTTAAAAATCTCATCTGCTAAAATCAAACCAATGATTTTGTTGAGCTTGCTTTGTGCCACCAGTGCTGGTAAAACTCTGTATGCACCATTCATTCAAGATAAAGTAAACTTAGAGGGAAAAAAACCTGTAGCAGAGAGAGAAGAAAGGCCAAGATCAGGACTCTCAAGTGGTGGGAAGACTAAAAGTAGATGGGGATTGACAGAGTTGAAGGAAGTCTGAGTGAGGAGGGACCTGCAGGTGGCTGAGCAGAGGTCAGAGCACGGGAGTTAGGAATCAGAACACTGGCAATGAAAGCAAGATGTGATTAAAAAATATTGAAAGGTGGATGAGAAATGGGCACAGTGAGTATAGGGACTGGATAAACAAAGGGATATAGAGCAGGAGCAGAAAGATAGGGAGGGCAAGAGAAGAGCAGAAGAAAACAGCCTTGGATAGAAAAGGACAGACAAGGGTTAGACCTATGACAGTCATAGGAAGAATCCACTCCCAGTAGGTTATCTCTTTCTTTCCTCCTCTCTGTCCCATGACCATAGATTAATCACAGAAATTCTGTCATTAAACTGGAGTAGGTTAAGGAATTACTGTTCTGGCTGCACAAACAGTTTGAGTTTTCCCTTGTCTATGTCCCAATATATCTGGTAACCTGCAGTGAGAACTGAGACAAAAGTTACCTCTGTGATAATTAAACTGGGCCAACTTTTTGGTGACATAGACGAGCACATTATACAACCAGCTGTGCAGGGGACACCATAGGTTCTAGCAGTAGGTGAAGCAACAATAACCTGTTCTGCTGCTCCAGATGCTTTTTCTAAAGGATGTTTGGGACTGCCATCTTCCCTTCAAAGCCTGAAAAGGAAGCAGTGTTTTTTCAGCTGTAGGGCATATCCCTGTGCTTGGAGTCACACAACTCCTCTGCAGTCAACATCTGTATGGGAATGATACACGGGTACGTTTTGTACCACTCCGCACAGACAACGACTGCTGTTGAGCTTTAGGAACTTGGTGCATGTTGCAATTTTTCATCTATACCTCCAAAAATCTGGGGGACCCTGGCAACTGGGAAGAACACAGGAGTGTGTTCATCCGCCATCATTCACCAAACAAATATGCTCTTGGTTTAAAGTATTACTGAAACAAAAACAAACCTACTCTTATTTTCCTATTAATTGAATGATCAGTTGAGTGAAAACAGTTGATAACCAGAATAGCAATGAAATTCTTACTTATCGTTACTTATTAGACCTCATGTCACATTGGTCAGTTATGGTCTTCTAAAGAGTAGTACTGATATTTGGTGCCTGTTTGACCCAAGAAATCTTTTTAGCTTTTGAATGAACATTTATTCTTCATCAGAACTTTTTATAATGCATCAAATGTAGCTCTAGTGAGATCTGTAGATAATTAAAGGGCTTTCTCAGGCTTTTTTTATCCAGTCTATCTGCTTACCCTGGTCTCATCAAAGCCTCCTTTAATCTGTACTTGTTATCATTGTTTCAGTTAAGCTGGATGGTGGATGTCTGTAGGATCTACTATGTGGTTCCTGTGTGGACATGCATAATGACAGAGTACAATCATATAAATTAAAGCCTGTCTTGTGCCACCAAATCTCACTGTATCTGATGCACAGGATGGATAGTGTTGTGGGATGGATTGTACTTGAGCATCACAGCTCCTAATGAACAGCTGTTCGGGGTTTTTCCACTCCACCCTTGAATGCCTTGTCCTTGCTGTATTGCCTGGGCTCTATTTCAGGCATTCCCTGAAGAAAACAGTGCTGTTCTCCTATGAACTTCTCTCTGGTGATTTAGTGCTTTGAGACAATTTATCTTCAGAAAGTTGCAGCGAAGTGATAGGTTGGCGTTATCCTGCTGTAAGAGGGAGGAAACTGAGGCATGCAAAATGTAAGGTAGAGTCCCTGCTAATTTCGAGTGCTAGTTTGAGGTACATACATTTTGGCTCATTTGGAGCCCTTTGATGTGCAGCACAGGCAGAGCAGTACTGCACATCAAGCTCCTAGTTTTCCAGCTGACTTCTCAGATAATGAGGCTTAGATCCAGTGGGTGATCACCTTTTGAAACTTAATTTATCCCTGCCTTTTCCACAGACTTAAATTCCAGCTCTTCAGAGTTGCATTCCTAGCTTTGTTGATGGCAGTAAGAGCGTCTGTTCCCTTCATGCCAACCCTGGTCTCATTTACTCAGTAGCTCCCAAATTCTAAATGAGGCAGGTATGACAGAGGCAGTAGGCTGGTCCTCTGCAGCCAGGAAGTCAGGATTCCTGAGAGATAAATTGAGTAAATTCTTATATACTAAAAGGTAATGCATCTGCACAACAAAAGTAATTTTAAGCTCTCAAGGCAGACTTATTTTTGGCATTTCCTAATTTTTCTTACTTTACTTCACAAGCTTATTTTCAATGAGGCTTCTTGTCCTTTAATGGACATATTAAAGGATACTTTCACAAAGGTGTTTGTTTGCACATTGATTTTTTTCTCTATTTTGACACTTTTTTCAGTGTTTGCCTTTTAGTATAATGTTATATTTAAAATTCTTGTATTGCTGCTTTGTTTTATGCTGTTACACTAATCAAAATAATCTTTTATGTTTGGAGAAATGTTGCAGGACCAATAACAAAACTTCATTATTGGATGAAAGCCTGTGAAAAGCTCCAAATAAATGGAGCTCATGTTAACCCCTGAAACTGGTAGTGATGGGGGAATTAATGGTAAGCTGTGCTAAAAAATTCCACAGCTAAGTGCCTTGCTTGGAGTTGATACTCCTCTGAAAACGTTTGCCTGACCTTGCTGTTCTACAGTATGGTACTGTCTGACTTTTAGAATTGTTGGTATTAGGGAAAGACAGGATCCAAAACAGGGCCAGATCCAGCAAGAAACTTAGTGTTGATTGTTTATTGCCTAAGAAATAGGCCTGGGAGGGATAGGGAAGCACTCTTAAAAATACCTGACTGAGATAAACATCTCTGTGGTCCAGCACTGGTAGTAATACTCTTCAGATCAGATATATAACAAATGCCTCCAACTGACTCGAGTATCTTGCTGTTCCATTTCTCTTTCAGCAGAACAGAAGGGAGAACGTGATGAAACTTACGCTGTTGCAAGTGAGTCCCTGGCTCCAGAGGGAACAAACTTAAATAACAGAAACCAAAATAAACATTTTTACCCTTCATTACCCCAGCTGCCTTCTGAGGAAGAAGACGTAAACAAGCTTGGAAGTCAGATAATTAAACTGACAGTTGCAGAACTGGAAGGGAAAAGAGGAGGCACTCCTGTGGGGGAGCAGAACGTGGGAGTTGGAGCAGAGCTTAATGATTCATCAGAGGCAGAGCTCCCACTTTCCAGCCCTGATCCCTCTGACCCCACAGATCCCTCAAGCTCTGAGAATGAACGAACAGGTGAAACTGAGGCCCTGAAGGACAATGACAAAACCTCAGAGAGAGATTGTGAAATTCCAAATGAAAGAGGGGATCAAAATAGCAGCACCATGGATGTGGTGCGTACTGAGGACGCTGGAAGGCATGGAGGGCTCAGTGTTAAAACTGCAGACACAAATAACAGCTTTGAGGAGCTCTCTGAATCTGAAAACAAGAAACCATCTGATGCTGCTGAAAACTGTGAACATTTGGATAACAGTTTGGCTTGAGGTATGAAATCCAGGCCCTCAAGCATCTCACTGTAATCCTTGTGCAGTGTCTGTGCTGTTGCAGATATGATCAGTGAAATATTGTGCTGTAGGGTTGATTATTTTACACTGAACTGTTAATAATTCTTTTTAAAAAATGCTTTTCTGTTAGTTCTGGCTGTAGTGTACCAAAACTGTAAATTACCTAAGGGAAAGAATTAGTGATGAGGTGACATGACTAATCATGTTGGTTTTTTGTAATGATTTGAAGTTTCTATATAGATTGATGTAATTTACATTAGTGTACTACAGAGGCCAGTGATAATGATTTATCTTGTTATCACTAGGCTCCTGTAATGTGTATGGTCCTAGTGCTGGACTGCATTTTAATGGTGAGCAGTGTCTCTCAAGGATGAAAAATTTGGAGTGATAAATTGAGAAGCATCTTAAGGCTGCGAGCTTTTGCTTCTTTCTCAGACTATGTTCTCTTTACATATAGTGACTGTCTGCACATCCTTAGAATCAGATCACTATTCCCTTACAGGAAGTTTCTGAAAACCATCCCTGCATGTATATAGTTCTCTCATTACAAACCTTTATACCTTTGTATCTTGTGAACTGTACAAAATTTTTCCTTTCCTCTCCCAGCTCATCTCATGAAAATGAAGTTATTTCACCAGACACTGAGAGCCCAATTTAATGAAACTCTGGAGGAAACATCATCAGAGAAGCCAGAAGTCTTACTGTGGGAAACAGCAATGCTGTTCTAAAGCAAGGAAAACAGCAAGAGGAGAACCAGTGATGTCCTGTCCAACTACTTGGCTGTCAGTTTCTGGAATTGCATTCCTCTACTTAGAGGAGCTGGAACGGGCCCTTGGGCTTAGTTAATGGGTGATAGATTTCAGCCTACTCCATCTGTGCTCTCCTTTCTAAAGGAATTTTGCGTCTTTTAAATTTTCTTATTACTTGGAATTAAGGATAATTCTTCCTTTCCTCCTCATTTCACCAGTCTGTGGTATGATAGAAGGATTATTTGCATTGTTGCCACTTTCTTAAACTTCTTCTCTTGAAGAGGTTTAGTCATAGAAGAACATTCCTGTAATAACTAGGGGGAAAGGGAGCTGCTGTGTCATTCCCTAGCTTGGTCCTGATGCTGGAACTGTGCCACTCTGCTTCTAGGAAGGCAGCAACGAGGGAATACTTAACGCTGAAGTTAGCAGCTGTTGGGGAAGGAGAGGCAGGTCTTTCCTCTCCTGTTTGTAGCATAAGGAATAGTCTCTGCAGCTGTGGTGCTTCTATGGGCCAGCAGCCGTCAAGGCAATTTTTCTGCTGGCTTGGGACCTAATTGTCTGTAAATGTTCATTTCTCACTCCTAGAACTTGAAACCAATCAGAGAGAATTAAAGCAAATTTAATAAAATACTACTAATAAAAAGGAAAATCCCTCCCAGATTGAGTACTTCTTTGACAAATAACTGCCAGCTGCAAGTTTTTACAGCCCACTTGTCAGCTACTGAATAAAGAGAGTTTATATTAGCAGTACTGACAAACTCTTCTGTATGTGTAAGATGAGCTAGCAGGTGCTGCTATAATCAAGGTGTCAGAGCCCATGAACGGTTTGTATTCAGCAGAAGGAAGGCTGTATGTAAATTATTACATATAAATATAAGGAGGGATAGTCAGAAGGTGAAAAATGTAGCTTGTCTCTGTTCTCACGTGTTTTCCTTAGCAGGTGCATTTGTGTAACCCTTTCAGTGTCTGTCTGCAGGATATAAAGCCATACTTAGAGTGCTCCTCAAATATGTGTACTTTGTCTTAAAGGGTGATTGGACATTGCAAGATTCCACTGATGTTAAGCAGCAGTCCTTCGGAACAAAAGTTATATAAATATTTAAGTGTATTAGGGACATGAAGCAGTAAAAAGTTTTTATTTTATTAACTCGATCACCATTATAATTCCTCATTACCTGAAAAAAACCAAGAGAGTTTAAGTGTTTCAAAGAGTGTTAAGCTGTTTCCAGTAATTGTAACTGACTGCATTACTGACTCATTTTTGCGACAGTCAGAAGAAAAACAGCTGTAGAAATGAAAATCTCCAGGAGAATGTGCAGGATTTTTTCCTCTAACGCCTGAATGTCACATGAAGTAGCATTTTATTTGAGACGTATTTTTTCCATCTTTCACAGACTGATCCTGCACAGAGCTAAATATCAATGCAATCAGAACTGAGGCAAGCAAATAAGAAGGTCGAGATTTCATGTAGTTGAGCTCAGAAATGTTGAGGGTCTTTTACTATTTCCCTGTCCTGTGTCTTTCCTGAGCCAGAGATGTGCGAATGAGCATTTTGCTCACGGTCCCTTAACAGCCAGTTAATGCTATTAGTTAATGAGGAGCTTGGTGTAAGGTTGAAGCAGTGCTGGATCAACAGCTTTTTAGCGCCTCATTTGCTGATTCTTTTCAGTATGTCTTTTCTGTGAGAGCATACTGATGTACAGCCCAACAATTAGGGCATCTCGGTAATTGTCCTCACACCATTGTCCCTCTTAGATGCCATTTTTAAATCTTTGCAATCACTAAATTCCAGTAAGATACACAGATCTCTGAAAACCTCATTTCCAGTGTGATGCCACTGCTGCAATACTGCCCCTCTCCTTTCTGCTCTAGCAAATGTGTGTTCTAGCTACGTTTTTAGCTTTCTCCCAGGAACACAAGGCTTCAAAGCAAGGAGACTTGTAAAAGTAAGACATTGTTGCTGCACTAGGTGATAAGTAATTAAATATTCTTGTCGGTATCTTCCTCGGATATTTCTTTAATTGATATTGTTGTGCTATTGTAACAATGATTTTTTTTTTCCCCCAGTAAATTTAACTAGTGGTTTTTTATGGACTCAACACTACCTTAGATTTGAAGATGTGGTTATGTTTTGTTTTGTTTTGTCTTGTTTTGTTTTGTTTTGTTTTTTAAGACCTGTGTTCCCCTTTTCTACTACTTTAGAAGTGCAGAAATCACAACCAGACATGTAAGCCTTTTTGGTGTTGGCCTTTGCGGAAGCAAACTGGGAAGGGAATTTTGTGGCAGGAGTATAGAGAAGCTGCATTTCACAAACTGATTTTAAGGAGGTTGTCTTACCTAAAGGTGAAGTCATGCATTATCTGTGAGAGGGACTTCATTTGAAAGTATGATGTTGTGGTTATTGGAAAAATGATGTTCACTGAATTTGTAAAATAAGTGTGTGAAAATGACAGATTAAGAAGCATCTTTTAGAATGCTGCTTCTTTTCTAAGTGAGACTATTTTTAAGCATATGGGAATTTGTATAATAAAGACAGTGGAATTTTAATCCTTATGAGCTCAGGAATGTATTTCAAAATCTTAACACAGATTAAGTTGCAAATCTGCTACATTTCTAAAAGATAGCATTTTGTTTACCAGCTTCTGTTTTGTAGTTTGCTTTCTAAATTATGCAGTTTAATTTATTTGCAAACCAGTCTTTTGTTGCTGCCTGGATTAACAGCACAACATGGTTAAACTATATTAATAAATTCTGTCATCTTTAATAAAAACATTTCCTGATATACTTGTTCTACCTGCTTGTTTCCTTTTCTCTTCTTAGTATCAGATGAATGATAGCCATGGGGTGGTGTTTTAATATTCTCACTGAGTTGTGTTAAATTTAAAAAGTAAAGCCTTATTAAAAGAGAGTTTTAAGTCTGAAAATTATCTTACTGAAACCGTTCCACTGTCACTTCTCCCAGCCCAAACTGACTGATTTACTTCTTACAGTTTTGTATGAAGTAACACACTATTTTTTTGCTTTGAAAATAGTATTTCTCTCTGATCTGCTGATGACTAAGCAGCATTATAACTTTTGTATATAACTTTGTTACTAACAGGCACAGACTGGAGACTTATACAAGTAGAATAACGTAATGGATCTGAAGTTCAACACAGAAATTTCTGTACTTTCCCTTCTTTCTAGGGGAAGTCCACTACCAAGGTCTTGCAACACAACACCCAACACTGTTAACAACATAGAGACCCTTCTGCTTTTCAAGTTGGCACCTAACTACAGACTAGTGTCTAATGAGAGGCAAATTCTTATTTTTTTCCTTTAGTTAATCTAACTAATGGTCCCTGAAAAGACCTTTGCACTGCACAGACTCTTTAGCCCATGTACCCTATCCATCTGCACTCTTACATGCATTCAACTCCCAAACTGCATAAAGGGGAATCTTTTTTCTTTAAGAAAACACACACAGTGTTGAGTTGATGCTGGTTTTATTGATGGGCTTACAGAAAGGAGGCTCTACAAAAGTGATATGCATTTCATAGAGGAGCAAGCAAATGGGAATCCTTTAGCCATATATCTTAGTGGGCAGTGGCACAGCCTGAGTTACTTTGTGCTGCCCAAGCTGTAGCTGGCATTTTGGACTTCACCTAAGCCTAGCTGTATGTTCTTTTGTTGAGCCCTCTCTTCTTCTTGTCCATAACCTCAGGCAGTTTCTGTTCCCACAAGTTCTTGTTGCTTATCCCAATCACACAGCAAGCCAGACGCTTCCCAGCATTTCCATTTTCCAAACTGGCCTTATTATTGCCCTTGCCCATGTCATCTTCCTGCTCATGGATCACAACAGATCTGCCCATGATGGAATATGGACCAAAGACTGTGGCAAAGAGGTTTGTTTTGTATTTTCTGATTTTGCCTTCTCTAGGAAGAAAGTTGCCAAAATCTCCTGGGTGACGGGGGTGATTCACTCTGAAAGGGTTATAGTGTCCCCCAGTAGAATCACAGCCATTGCTGAGGTCCCCAAGCTCGTGGATGTGTATAGCTCTACTAGATTGATTGTTATCCAATGGAAACCCATCCAAGTAAAAAATGGCTTCCAGTCTTCCATATGAGTAACACTGCCTGAATAAGACTTGTCCAGTCACTTGTGGCTTGTCAGCATCTATTTTGGAGCTGGGCTTCATTTCACAAGTGGCGTAAATCATCCCATCAGTCTCATTACCACGTGTTACTGGGTAGAGCAAATTCTGCCAGAGGTCGTTCACTTGTTTCTGTATTTCCTGCAATGACTCCTGGCGTGGATCAGTTTCCTTGTCTGTCATGACACCACAGGCAGAAAGGGCGAGCCCAGTGACCAGAGAAAGAATCAGAAGCATCTTGGCAATTTAGAGCCTGCAAAAGATACAGGAAGGTACAAAGAAGTCAGGGCTTTTGCAGCAGTGTGGCTGGAGAGAAAGACACACAGCCAGTGGGGAGCTGAGCGAAACAGCTGGAACGTGGTCCCAGTGGACTGCTGCTTGCTAAACCTATCTAATGTGATGAACTGAAACTAAATCAGAATGCATATGTGTATTTAAACACATACAACTGGCACCCATGACTAAAAGAAATTCTGGTGATTATATATTTTAAATTAGATCTCAAAAACTGCCTCTGTTTCCCTGCAGGAAGCAAGCAAGCCAAAATATTTTAAAATCTATTTCCGAGTTTGTATTGAGGCTTTTCTCCTTCAACAAACTCCAGCAAGACAGTTTGCCAGGAGTTTTTTCTTGGTCCATCTACTTAACCACTAGTTAGGCATTACAAACAAAAAGTAAAAATCCAACAAGTTGATTACCTTGCAGAACCTCTCAGTAGTAGCTCTTCGTCTCCGCTCCCCTAAACCAAGATGTGATCGGACAGAAAGCCAGAGCGGCTTGAAGGTGATGCTTATAGAAACTGCGTGTTTCTGTAGAAATTAGGTAACGCTGGCTCAGGGGAGGCGGGAGAACTGTGGGAGGGGAGGGAGGCGGGGACGGAGGGAAGAAGGAAGGGAGGGAAGAAAGTTCTAGGCATTTTTGTTTTGGGCACGGTGAACTTTTCATCCTTTCCTGGTGTGTTTGTTAGTCTGGCTCTCAGTCCTCACCAGCATTTCAAAAAAAAAAAAGGAAAAAGGGCACAAAGCTTTGAAATTAATCTGCCTTTTGGTGACTTCATGCTCTCATCTAAAACAAGTGAACTTCAGCAGGCAGGGAGGGGAAAGGAAGGAGCTTTATTAAGACACAATTGGGCAGTTTGCTCACTTGTGTGCTGGTTGTCTGGAGCTAGTTTGCATTTTTATTTCTTCATTAATCAAAATGGAAGCTGGTGCTTGAGCAACATAAGCTGTTCTACGTGGATGAATACAAAAGTTTTTGTGGATTTAGAAACTTGTAGATTGAAACTGTAGATGTCGAGGTACATGTCAATGATGCTTCTCTGAAGTTTTAGGGTTAGTTAGCATCCTCTGCTTTACTCACCAAGAAAGCTGCTCCACTGCAGCCCTTCTGCTCCTTTTTTTTTTTTTTCTTTTTGAAACTTGAAACTAGCAGTGATTTCTTTCCTAAGAGAGAAGTAAGTGGTACTGAGGCAGTGCAACATCAGACTGAGGTGCAGAGAAATTGCTCAGAAGCTGGCTGGAGCATGGAGAGTTCACATGTGTTTCATCATCCCACGAACTAAGAAATGCTCTCCTCTCAGGGGCGTTGCCCTGCCCACAGCACTTCCCACTGTTGCAGCTGAAATGTGGATTTGTCTGTCACAAGATCAATTTAACGGTGAGATTTCTGTAGAGAGAAAAGAGTAGCTCTTACTACTCTGGAACAATTCTCAATGCAAGAAAATTGCAAAGAAAATCCCTTTTCCCTGTTCACGTCTTCTGCCAGCTGGGTAAGGAATGGGACTGTCAGCTTCTGCAATGGTAAAATTGTGTGTGTTAATCTCACCAGTATCATATACTACATCAGATCCAAGATACTCGGTTATGTGAGAGAGACAATTTTTTTTCTTTATGTATGAGGGAGAGTAGAGCTAAAGGAATGTCAGCTATTCGGATCATTAGCTAGGGACAGGAAATACAGAATTAACTAACTTTATTTTTGAATATTGAGATATTGAATGTGTTACTTTAGCTCTGGGCTTCAGTTCCTAATCTATAAAACAGGACAACTGGTATTTCTTCAGGGTATTTACAAGTTTTTCAGATCACTGTGCTCCTGGGCACCATGCAGTGTTCAGTGGGAGCTGAATTCTCAGAGGGGCCGAGTGCCAGGATTGTGCAACACCCCAAGCCTAATGCCACCTCCTTTGCAGCTCTTCCCAACTTCATTCACTGGCAGTCTCTGAGCTAGGAAAGGCCATAGCTGCAGTGTGGTAATATTATGAAATTGCTTGGGTTTAAAGCATTCGAAAGTTTTATAATCAAGTTTTATAAATAGACACAAAAAATGTTCAGCTAAGACTAGCCAAATGCAAAGGTTTAAGTTTGTAAAATACAGGAAGCAAACATCCAGTCTAGGTAGTATTAGAAAAATTATTTCTTAGCAGCATAAACCATTTTTAAGGGGTCACAACAAATGGAAGGAAGAAGGGAGAATCATTCATTGTTTACTCTTTGAGTCACAAAGTAGTGAACTGCAATTGAGTTTAATACTTTTACAAGGAAATTCCTGAGCCAGCAGTCAGTACTCCAAGAAGAGAATTGTAAAGCTTTAATTGAATTATAAGGCATTTTGGAATACATACTAGGGATGGAATTTTAGCTGGGTTAAATGCAGCAATGTTTCCGACTTCAGTGGCATTTGTGCTGTCTACACCAGCTGGGATTCTGTCCCTGGAAAAACCTACTTGCTGCTCGTTTTTGATGTACTGCACATGAGGAAGGGAAGCAGAAATGCAGAAGGTGTAAAGGAGGTGATCAAAGGGACAGAAAGGACTGCAGCAAAGCGAAATGATGTATTTGTAGTGCTCTGCACTTCAGAGAATGAAAAGGAAATAGTAGCTGTGGGCCGCTATCAGAAAGATGTGTTTTGAAAAGGAGAAGGGCTGATAACTACAAGGAATGCAATTGCCGGGGTGATTTGGCATTCATTTTGAGTCTGAAAGATGGTCGCTAAGTACTAACCAGGTGTATCATTAAAGTCTGTTGTTACCCGTTGCCTGTGTTTTAATTTTCTGGTTACAAAGAGGTGCGAATAATGGGCTTGACAGCCTTTAAAGCAGACAGCAGTTACTCAGAAGAAAGCCCACAGTGACCTGACCATGCATTTGTGTTACAATCACTGCTCTAAAAAAAATAGACCTCTGTTTTTGTTCCAGTTCTACAAGATCTTTCCTATCCTGAGTTTCAAGCAATGTCCTAAAGTTTTCTGGGCTATACAAGACAAACTAGTCAAAACAACTTCTGCAACGTTCTCTAGACCACATAGGAAGAATTTTCTTTTACAGTGAACTTTACACCAGACTCTGCTCACAAGTCCATGCTGTGACCTTCAGGGTTGGTTGGTTGGTGGGCTTGTTTTGCAATGACATCATTCCTATTGCATTACCCTTCTGTTTGACTTACTGTTGTTTGATTTGTCCAGCACAGGGTTAAACACGATGAGGAAAACACTGCATAGGAGAGAATCCTTTTATAGCAAGCTGTAGCCTTTTTTGTGTCTCCTTTTTGTGTCTCTTGGATCTGCTCTCTGGTTTTTTGATAGACTGGTTCTCCATAAAAACAGCACTCGGAGAAGGAAACTTTTATATCTTTGGGAGTGAGGGATGGAGCTGACTGCTTTTCTCTACATATGGCAGAGGCTGGAGCAGCTGAAAGAAAGGGGACATTTGTAGTCTGAGGGAAACAGTCAAGATCCTTGGGCACCTGATTTGCTCCTTTGGTTTTGGGCACTTTCTGCCATTTCTGAGTCACGGGAGCCAGTTTGCTGGTGGGTCATCAGGCAGCAGCATCCAGCATTTGTTGGTGGGTGGAGTTAGTGACTGCAAGGCACCGAAACTTCCACGTGTTGAGTTTGGCGAGGTGTTGTACATGCTGTGTGCCCCAGCCCCGTGTGACGTCTGGCATGTCCTGGTACCTGCCCGAGGGTCTGCAGCCAAAGCTGCGGTGTTGGCTTTCTTCTGTAGCACTACGAGCAGTGCAGCCAAGGGGGGCAGGACACGGAAAGCAGCAGGGCAGGATATGGAAAGCAGCAGTGCAGCCAAGGGGGGAGCAGGACACGGAAAGCAGCAGTGCAGCCAAGGGGGGAGCAGGACACGGAAAGCAGCAGTGCAGCCAAGGAGGGCAGGACAGGGAAAGCAGGTGTGCTTTGGCTACACTTTTGGCTGTTCACTGCCTGTCGTGTTGGCCAGCACAGCCTGTGAATGCCTCGTGGAGCTCAGGTGCTTAGGAGGGGGAGCTGTGCCCTAGGCTGAGCTGTTTTAGCCTTTTCACCTGGGTGGGGAAGATGGGGCTGCCACTGGGCTGTGGGCAGCACCACATCCTGCAAGAATTAAGATGGAGCAACTGGTTTGCAATTCTTATGGAGAAAAAAAGAAAAGAACCATTTTGCTGCAGCAAATGGAAAATCTGTTGCTGGTCATGACTTATTCTTCCTGTTTAAGTCTGTGCCTTGACTTGGTATTTCTATTTAAAGAAATAAAAATATTTACTGCCTGAGATAAGCATCCATTTATAATATTCTTGCAAAAGAGGTTATAGCATTTCCAACTTTTCAGGGCATTACCCATAACAAAACTCAAATAAATAAAGAAAAGGGAAATAGCACTGTTCTCTTTGGGGAATAATTTCTCTTGAAAATAGAAGCTCATGCAACTGTCAAACTACTCTGCATCAGCCAATTTGAAAAATTCTTGAAATTTTTCCTCTTTAATAGCTTGTGAAGAAATCATTTTGTGAGAGTGAGGGAGAGATGATCTGTAAGTAAGCTTTCAGAAAAAGCTGCATTCAGAAACTCATTCTAAGTCTGTCAACCTAATTTAACAGAATTTCATCTTCACATGTGAATATAAAATATAAATATGTAATGTAAAAAGTAGGGATGGAGCCCAGCTATTAGATAATTTAGGTTATTCTTTTTGTTTGTATTTATTCCCTGATCTTTTATAAAATGTTTATCCTTTCCTCTTTGTAACATTAATCTGATGTGGGGTTTGCTGTTTGAGACGAGACAAGAAATAAACACGAGGCTTTTTTCAAGCTCAGTGCCCAATGGCCACAAATGGAAATATCTTGAGGTTTTTTAATTTCAAAATGCACATTGCACACATTGTGCATATTTGCACAGCTTCAGCTCTGTGCATAGCTTCAAGTTGCAGCTTGGAAGCCATAGGAATGCTGGACCATCAGGTCAGATGTATGAGCAGTGGTTACCTACAAATAACTAAATAGAAATAAATTTCTCTTTTTATGACACGTAATAGCAGCTGTCTCAGTAGTCTAATGATCATCACAGATGAACTGAGCATGATTTTCAGATATTTCTATCCTTAGTGTACTAGAAAGACACAGCCATTGATAACAGGCCACGCCCTTGCCTTCTTTCTGCAGGTGTGTGTTATCACCCTTTGGATTGTATCTGTGCTGTGGTTTGAAAGGGGTTTAGAGTCACCACACCAAACCTCACCAATGTAAATCAAGACTTAGGCTTCTCTAGCCTGTTTTTAAAACTCATCATTGCTGAAGAATCTGCCATCACCTGTGGCTTGACTGTCCTTTCTCTTGCAGGTTTTCTAGCTGTGCAGCCTGGTTCTCACTGCAGTTTGGAACCACTGTTTTGGCTGTACCCACCACAGACACAGGGGACAGATTGTTGTCTTCTTTGCAACTGCCTCATTCAGACTCGAGAGTTTAACTCTGTACCGATGGCTCTTCCATCTTTCAGCTAAACATTTCCAATTCTTTTAAGCTTTCTTCCTAATTTTTGTAGGCTCCTGTGTTGAAATGTGTTGAATTGTGCACCTCTTCCTGGAAGAGAAGTCACAAACACCCCAGTGTGCCAGACAAACAGCAAGAACTACCACCATGCTTGTCATGCAGACTATATTATTCTCTACATCATAATGTGATCTTTGCCTGATCCTTTCCTGCAGAACTGCTGCCTGTGCAATTATTGCCATTTTATATTTCCATAGTTGCTATTTCTGCCATGTATGGGATTTCACCATTGTCTTAATAGAGTTAACTCCTTTATTTTTATTTTCCCCACCCCTTATTGTTTCTCCAGCTTGTCACGAACATTTTGAATTCTAATCCTTCCTCACGGTGTATTTACAGCCCTTCCATATTGGTGTCAGCTGTGAATTTAATCAGTTTACCTTTTGTTCCGTCATTCACGTCATTAACAGGAGGGCTGAATAAAGCTGAATAGACAAACTTCTGCACCCGAGGCAGGTTGCTCTCCCTGTTGGGAACTGACTGGTTTCCAAACTGGTACAGATTTCCCACCATGGCCATACCTGCTTTTACAAGAGTGTGATCAAGACTGGTTTTTTCCCCAGCTGGTGTGTAAGAATGTCATGTGAGATAGTAGTTATGATATTTAGCAAAGTTCGTTCAGATAATCACCTACTTCTTCTCTGTATGCAAGACTGATTATTCTGCTGTAGAAAGGAAATAAAAAATTCCTGATGTCTTTTATCCATTCCTCTTTCTGACATTCTATCCATTCACTTTCAGGTGAATGCAAGAAGTTTGCCTCTTTTAGTGGTTTTTCTGTGGCTGTGACTCCTGGATTAAGCCACACTTGTCATTACAGAATTTTCAGACCTCATAGGAACCAAAATCATTTACTGGCCCTATCTCAAAGAATCTACATTACTATTATTACCCTGGGAAAAGCAAAATGTCTTTGAAGAGCTGCCTAGGACTAAGTGGTGTCTGAAACCTTAAGCATACAAAAACTAGCAAAAAGTCACCATTTCAGTGCACATCTCCACATTGCTTTCTCCCTTCTGCCAAAAGAGCCAATGGAACCCAATGGGTTTTAATATTATATCAGCTACAGAAGCAAGGATTAGGTTAATTCATGCCAGCTAGACTAAATAAATTTCCAGAGGTTCTGATTTCTGACCCTCTTATTTCTTGCAAGCCACCACCTGTTTGTGAAAGTCTCCCGGTTCATCCATGTTCCCACCGCTTCATTACAATTGCCAATACTGAAGGCACACCTTGCCAAAACCAGGAAGGTTAAACTCATTCTTGAGTTTGCATTTAAATGTAGGATCACAGGTGCTCGTCAAGTCACTAAACAAAGTGAAATACCTCGCTGCTTTATTTACAAATTCAGGAGGATCTTGGTGCTCCCATGCCCCATATCAGCGACCTCGTTAGCGCTTAAATCCTCGGTGGCACCTCCAGGCACTGGGGGCTCTGCTCTGCACCAGAGCTCAGTAGAAGCTGAGGGCAGTCGTGTTCCAGGAGGACAAAAGCCCACCTGGCTTGGACATCAGGAGCAGCTCCTGCTCTGGTGAGAGCCCAGCAAAGGGCACTGGTGTGGAGGCAGGGGCTGTTCACCGGCAGCCCTGGGTGGAGACAGCCCTGGGCTCTAGCTGGAGTCAATACTCAGCAGCATTTGGGAGGATCTTCATCCTTGAACATGGCAAGGTGCAGGAGAGCCCTTGAACTCGTGGAGGCTTTCTCAGAGCAGCTATTTCACCTCAGATGATGTGGTATGCCACTATAGAATAAAATAATAATAAAAAAGGTATGGCTTATCTATGTTGGATACCCACCTCCTTTGAAAATTATGTGGAGTAGTTCAGGACCTGAGCCTCTGAGTACTTTTAAAAGCTGTTTGTTGTAAAACCTTTGAATTTGTATCTTTCAGAACAGCAGAAATTACAAAATTTTTAAAATGCAACTTTTTACAGAGTAAAAATAGTTTTTATGGTAAAGTGGCTCCCCACCTTTTTAGCCATATTTATCCCAGTGGTTGACTTTTGTAAGAATAACTGAAACCCTGAGAGACTGATGAAGTTTAACAATGTGTGTTCATTATATCCAATTTTGTTCTCTCGGTGAAAGCACAGACTCCTAAATCCTGTTTACACTCTGAAATTGCAGAGGTTCCAGCCCTCATCTGACCTTACCTCTTAGTTTTGTACAGCTTTTGTAAGCCTGTGCACATGTTTAAATTCTCCCATGGCAAATGGTTTTGGAGATCAGATGTTCAGGATTAAGAACACAACCAGTTTTTGCCTTGTTTAAAATCATTTTGACATTTTAGTGGAAGTCATTAAGATTGTTTTCTTGTACTCTCAAATGGGCCACAGTATGAGTGAGCCATTTTTAGCAAAATTACATAAAAAGATTTGAATTGCTAAATTACTCACCTTGAGAATGTTAACACAAATATTTTGAAAACTCTGAAGGTTTTATCTGAGGTAAATATTTGCACCTGAATTCCTTTCCTGGGACGATTAATTCCCAAATAAAGAAATTATTAAAGTCAGGGGCCAATCTGAGTAAAAGCGTGTAGGAATAGTCACTTCTAGCTGAAGACACTCTTAGTATTGCTTATATTTACATTCTTTTTTTTCTTTCTTTTAACTGTGCAGTGGAACAAAAACCTCCCCAAATGGTGCCAGGTTTAAGGATCTCTACAGAGGCGCAGCATGGTTCTGTGGGTTCTGATTTCCAACCAGGTGAATCTCCCTGGTTCCAGCCCGGCAGCACAAAGGATTCGAGCATCTCTGAGACTGGATGTTTGGCTCTAGATAAACAGAGGATAGATAGGAGGCAGACACGTGAAGGCACTCTGTTTTTATCAGCTCCGATGTCCGCATTAAGAGGCACGACTGAGAATGCCACCTGCTTACAGAAACGCTTTCAACTCATAGGGCATGGAGTTCCTAATAGTGTTCCATTAGATATAATGAGGTACGCTGGTGCAGATTTCCCCCCTGAAGTCTGCGTGCATTTGTACAAAGTAAGGCTCCTGCTGGGGTGTTTTATGAATGTGGAGTCTTTCAGTTCCAGTTAAATAGGATAACCAGCTGTTTTCCAGGGCACATGAAGAAATCCTTAGATTGGTTGTTGTTCCTACTCTCAGCATTAGCATGCCTGCAAAAAAAGAATAAAAACACAGAAATATTTTACTGTAACCTTCTTGAAAGGAAGGGAATCCTTTGAATGCATCAGAAATTGTTCTAATAGATGCAGGGGAAGAAAAAGGACAAAAATCCATTTTCTTTGTCCCTCGATTTTGTTACAAACCCTCTTTCCATCTTCAGCCTCCAGGTCTCCCTCCCATGAGTTGTCATCTGTGTTGTCACTTGCAAGACTTTATTCCCCAAACCTGCAGACGTTATTAAATTTGAGGATTATAAGGTTATGTAGGACGTGGTAGAAGCCAGATATGGATTGGAAATTTTTATTAGAGGATTACCAAATTTTGTTAACAGGAGCGTGCCTGAATAATTCTACTAGAAGCTCTGCTGTGCTTGTTATGAAACATCTGATCCTGAAGCATATACAGAGCTGCACCATGGCAAGGTCCAAGTCTCTTACCACACCAAGGACAGGTCGTGTTCATGATGTGTAAAGCTGGATCATTGCAAGTGATGTATAGTGGTTTCACTGGAAAAAGTGTAATGGTCGTGGCAGACATATCTCACCATAAAATCCCAAATGACTTGTTCACTTTAGAATCCTTTTCCACTGCTGGTACATGCTGTGTACTTCAGTGTTAGTTTCAAATACAGTGAATATCTAATATTATCTAAGATCTAATGCTTTTTGTAGTTTTTTATAACTTGCATATTCCTAGTATATGACACTAAGATCTTAAGCAAACTTGTTGCTCCTAAGGCAGGAGATTATTATGACACGTAGCTACGTAAATGTCACCATACTGGTGTGTTTGTGAGTGAGGGGCTAACTCAAGCTAGTGAGCTTAAAGCAAGAAATCAGAGGAGAATGTTGGTGAAGAATAAATAAATAATCTGACCCTGGAGACACCATTTTCTCACAGTGGTGAATTTGCCTAACTAAGGTCACCCAAGAGCTGAGGTAACTTCAACTCTTCTTTCGAGGGGAAGGTGAATCAGGAAATTTCCAGAAGCTGTGAACAGTTTGCATAACAATTTGTACCCTGCTGTGGTGTGTACCCTGGTGGGAAGCTCACACTCATGCAGCCATTTGCTCCCCTCCAACAGGAGGGCAGAGATAACTGGAAGGGCAAAAGCAAGAAAACCCATGGGATGAGATAAAGACAGTTTAAGCAGAGGTGGGAAATAGAGGCAAAGACAACTTGTGCTGAAAAAGCAGCCACTGCTCAGCAGCAGACCATCGCCCAGCACTGCCTGCAACAGCATCTTTGGAAACGCTTCGGTCCCTCCGTATATTGCTGAGCATGATGCCACAGGGTATGGAATGTCCCTTGGGTCAGCTGGGGTCAGCTGTCCTGGCTGTGTCCCCCCCAGCTCCTTGTGCACCACCAGCCTCCTTTTGCTGGTAGGGTGGGATGAGGCAGAAAAGGTCTTAACTCTGTTGTAAGCACTGCTGAGCAGTGGCTGAAACATCTCTGTGTCATCAACAGTGTTTTGGCCATAAATCCAAACAAAAGTATCATACGAGCCACTTCGAGGAAAATTAGCTCCATGTCAGCCAGACCCAACAGCTCTGCAAGGCTGAATTCTGGCATAGCCCTGTATGGGGAGGGAAAAGAGAAAACAGGGGTTTGAGTCACAGCTAATGTGGTTTGCAATTCCAAGAGAAAAATGAAGAGTATTGAATAAGGAATTTGTGTTGTACTTCCAGGTACACCTTTCCTTCTGCTACAGGGCTGAATTACTGCTGCTGGGATAATAAAGTCCATTTGATTTATATGAGCAGACTCCTAATCACTTAATAAACCACTCGAAAAGTTATTTGGTAGAGTGGAAAATTATTAACTGGCTGGAGATCCAGCAAGTAGCAGCTGTTTCATAGTAGAAACTTGACTGGGAGAACTGGCCCAAGAATGCCCATGTTCGGTGCCAGAAAAAAAAAATTTTCTAGTTTTAAAGTTATTCCCCACTTGTATCTACAAGGAAAGGAAGAATTCAGGTCCATGTATATAATTTGAAATTGTAGTAAGTGGCATAAATGAACATTTGCTCTTTATACTATATTTCTGTATTTCCTAGCTGTGAATTAGTCATACAGATCCTGTTCCACTCTGAACCCCATCATCAGTTTGAGCTTTTCATAGACTCATAGAATATCCTGTGTTGGAAAGGATCCACAAGGATCGTTGAAGTCCAACTCCTGGCCCTGCACAGGACACTCCAAGAATCCCACCATGTGCCTGAGAGAGTTTTTCCAATGCTTCTGGAACCCTGTCAGGCTTGGTGCTGTGACCACTTCCCTGGGGAGCCTGTTCCAGTGCCTGACCAACCTCAAGGTGAAGAACCTTTTCCTAATATCCAACCTAAACCTCATGTGAGACAGCCTTGTGTGTGGTTATTCAGCTTATTAAAATCCACTTGTCTATTTCTGCAGGAAGGATGAGTATCTTTTGCCTTGGCTATGGTTATTTACTCATGTTTTTGACTGGATCTAAGATGGCACAGTAGGATTCCTGGTTTTTCTTTTGATTTAGTGGGTAATTGTTAACTTCAAGATTTCTCTCACAATATCCAGCTGGGTGAGGATTTTAAAATCAGCTTTGGGAGAGTTCAACTAGAATTCCACGATGAAATTTAGATTTTAAGAAACTTCACATCAAAAGGTAAATCTCTCTACAAGGTAGAATAGAGCATGCATACTGTACGTAATCCCATAGTTACATAGTTCCTCATTATAGCCCTAGAGTCTCATTTTTCAGACAGTAGAAGAGAATCTCTGTGTTCTGAACACTTCTGGCGTGGTGTGACTACATAGTTTGATAATTGCTGTACGCAGCTTCATCAAAGAACATTGTCGCATCACAAAAGGAAATACGGTCCTAAGATTAAAAGACAGATTCAGATTCTGGAAGCATTTTAGTCTCTTTCTCTTGACACGCCATAAGGAGTCTAGCCTCCTCTTACCTCCAATTTGCCCTTCTTCAAAATGTTGATAACGATGACTCACTTCCTCATGGGGGTACTTAGAAGCTTAGATGAAGTCTGAGTTGTTTCTGACACTGAGAAAATTGGTGTCAGAAACTGCAATATTGGAATACTAATCTTTCAAGGCTAAGATAAATAATTGTCCCCAAATGAAAAGCTATTTTCTCCGCAAATTTTTGGCCCTCTCTGTAATATTCTTTGGATTAGTAGAGTCCAAATGTAATACAGATAACAGAGGAGACAGTGGACACTGCTTGCTTAAGTAAACAGCAGCCAGAGCCCAAATTATTAGTAAATACCAAGGCTTCATTTAGGTTGAATAACGCTGCAATCCAACAAATAAATGAGCCATCAAGTTTGAATTTATGTAGCATACGAAACACATTAAAGCCATCTGACCATGACAAAGGCCTTTTCTGCTGTGAATAATGAGGCCAACACATTAGAATATCCTTTAGATGAGACATTAAACCCAAGGTCCTTTCTGTTTGTCTCTGGTGGCTCTTCAGGTGGAAGTTAAAGACTCCATGGCATTTCACTAAAACCATAGAAAATCTCTGGCCCCCAGTGGTATTACTTTCCTTGTAAAGAAATAAATTAAATTTAAAAATTAGAATAGCCAAGGCTGTGTATGAGTTGAATATCATCAAGGAAAATGCCAGTTTTCCTCTCCATGAGGGCAGTGAGGAAAGTTTTCTTGTTTCACTGAGAGGAAGGTGAGTGTGCCTGGTATAAATATAGGTCTTCGAAAGCCCTTTGGGATTTTGGGAGTGTAAAGCACAGAAAAATGGTTTGTACTCATCATTAACAAAAACTGTGGTAAAGGAGGGCAAATCCAAGTCATATATGAGATGTTTGTATCTCTCTGTGCTTATATAACTAGACATGCACTTTTACATGTGTAATTTCCAAGACTTGGAGGCAAACAGAAAATATGCCAGGAGAAATTCTTTACCTTAGCCTGTACCTGTGTGATTCATTTTAGGAAGTCCATCTCAATTTTCAGCTTCTTTTGTATAATACTTTTATAATTCTTTTGTATATAATGATTTTGTATTACTTGAGATAGTTTAGCTGTGCCTTTAGTCTGAGTCTCAGTGAATGTTTATCTACTGAGTGAAAACCAGGCTCTTGTTCGCTAAGCCTGCACCTTAGTTGTGTAGTTTCACACCAGCATAGTTTCTTAGCATTAGACACTCGTAAGTAAGAGGCACAAGAGGTCATGTGAAAGGTAGATTTCAGACTCCTCTCACAGATGTAGATGTCCTATTTTATTGTTATCAAGCTGACTGGACTCACCCATTTGAATTTAAAAGAATTATAGAGAGAACAATCCTCTTGAAAGAAACACAAGAATTAGGTTAGAGCTGAACCCCCTTAGCAGCAGAGATAATAAAGCCTTTCATGAAGAACTGACTGATGAATCTGGGCATCATTCAATATTCTGAATAACGAGCCAGTTCTTCTGTCTTGCTGAGAAACATATGGGATGTGAGGAAACCAGCTATAAACCCAGCCATGTCTGTCCCATCCGGCATCCTCTCTGCTGGGGACAGGGAAGTGCTGCCTTACGAGGAAGGATGGTTTAAGGGAAACCTTGGTATTCAGTAAAAGCAGGTTCAGTCTTTGTGAGTCTTACGTGGCTTGGAGCCCCTGTTTTATCAACAGGAATGCCACAGAGAGCTGCTGTACTTGTCCAACAGGGATTAATGCTGGCAGGTTTAGGGAATCCATCGTGTTTCCTGTTTTTAGTGTGTATCTACTTGAAACTTCTGACACAATGGAAATGTCCCACAGGTCATACTTTCAGGATCTTATACTTTAAAAAAGTACTTTCCAAGAGAAGAGAGTGTGGTAAGAGAAGAGCAATGTAAATACCTAACAATGACACTTCTTCACATTGATTTCATTGGCTTTCATTCATCCCCACATTAGGGAGAGGAAGTCTAGTAGTGAGGACTGAAAGCACATGCCTTTTCTGATAGGGGATACATGTACCCTATGACTATATCAAATGGATTTTTAAGCCATGCCATTTTTTTCATGACAATAATTAAAGATGCTATTCTAATCTAAGGGGCCAGATCCAGCCCGTGCTTTGTGACGGCCACTTTGCACGAGGTAACTACAAGTCTTGTAAGTAGCTTGTGTGGTGTTCAAAGCAGCAAATGGAGATTTCTTTTTTGAGGATTTCTTCTAGACCTAGATGGACACAGAAAAGAATTTGTCTCTTCAAATTTAGCTCACTAACTTCTAAAAAAAATTATTTCAGTGAGCTAAAAACTTTGTCTAATCTTCCCTTTTGGTATGATTATGGACCCTTCCAGGCATTACCTATAGAGCTTTACTCTATACCTTAAAATATTTAATATTTTCAACATGCGGTATTCAACCTAACAGGTTTATTTTAAAAGTTACTGATTCCTAACCTTCCTTTTCTTTGTCTCTTTAACTGCTGTCCAAAAAACTGGAGGCAGGGTGCTCCCAACATGGGGTCTGTGATATATGAGTGGATTGTTTGGACTCCATTCAGAGGAAGGTGGTGATAGATATCTGCCCAAAAAGCAATTAACTGCAATGTATTTAGGGAGACAAAATAATTCACTGGTGATTTGCCACCTCCAGAAAGGGTTTGTCTTAGAAACAGTGTTGTTATTTGTTGTGGATTTTTTTCAGATGTTTTACTCCCAATTTTCAAGAATTAAGAAAAAGAAAAGTCACAAATTATTTCACAATATAACACAGACAACAATATGTAGAAGTAATTAATAGGGACATTTGAAGGGAAAACAGGGTCGCACCATTAGCCCCTAATAAAATGCATCAGAGTTGATGAATTATTTTAATGGGACAGAATGACAAAAAAGGGACTGTTTCACCTAAGCAGGGACAGCTGGTCCCTCTGACAAGGATACATTGCTGTCTTGTGGAGTCTGCCAGCCAGCAAGGCTGAAATAATAGCACTGAGAGAGGTGTGAATGCTCCTCGTTCACCTAAATTGAGAGGTAATATGAAGCCTAATTATGAACACTCGGTATTAACTGCTTCGTGTCTGAAGGCAGACAGCAGATCAGCTGCCCTCCATCACGTCCAGGGAAGGTCTGCTTTGATTTTGCAGATGGTTGCGCATCCCGATGCCACCATGCCAGCAGTGCCAAACGACATCCAGCTAACAACTGTCCCTACCAGAGGGTTTTGATCCCTATTTCTGTTCCTAAGCAATGGGAGCTTGGGACAAAATTTCCATCTGGGGACCAAACTGCGTGTTTCTCAAAAGCAGAACTGCTCCCTTACCGTAGCCTGCGGTGCCAGGCAACAGCTGTGAGGGGCCTTTACAGGCTGTACCTGCACAGAAGATTCCTGTACCTGCACAGAAATCTGCCCTTGCTGCAAAGCCCGGGGTGCAGGGCAGCCCTGGGAGCAGGGCTCATCCTGCTGCCCACGGCTGCCCTCCCACTGCTGCCAGGGACAGCCACCCCCGTTGGGGGGGCTGGAGGTGCAGGCACAGACCGCGACGACTGAACCATCTGCCAGGATTCAAAGCACGACAGGTGCGATTACAGGATTTAGGTGACTAATTGCAGAATTTACTTTCATACAACATGTTTGTGTGAGGGGGAGAGAGAGGTGGATTAACTTGACTGACAGAGATTTCTCCAGTTATTTGAAAGGTGGTTGTAAAATGACCATTTTATCTTGCATCTCACCTGCTTCTGAGAACAAAAGTGCTTAGATTTAAAAGTATTATCTAGATGGGGATGGGATGGCACAGGGGACTGAGACTAACGCTGCTGAGGCTTCATTTGTAAGTCACACAGCCAAGGCTAGTGAGGAGTGCAAGGCACAGAGCTTTTGCTGGCTTTTGTGAACTGGAAACCAGAGCCCAATTCCAAAAGAATTAAGGACCTGATCCTACTTTCATTTGAACAAAGCATGAGTCTTAAGCACCATGTTGCAAATCCTCAGTGCTGTTTTTAGCAAGTGTCCTGGCACCGAGGAGTTGAAGGCAGGCAGGATTGGAGAGCCAGTGCCTGGTGCTGCCTGCTGAACAGAGCCAGGCTGAACTGCACTGTCACGGCAGCACTAGCTCATGCTTATACTCAGTTTCAAAAGGAAAAATTGGGGAGCATCTGCTGTCTTCAACACTAAGAAAAAAACAACCCAAAAGCAAAAGCAAAACAAAAAAAGCATGTGGGAGGGAGGGGAAGGAAAAGAAGGATGGAAAACAAACTAAGAAAAAACCAAAAGAACAAACATAACCAGAAAACCCATGCCAAAACCAAAGCCTTTGGTCCCCTGATTAAAATAACTTCGATCAATGTATCTATTCTCAGAACGGCCGTATTTCAAAAAGCAGCTAGCTTTCTAACAAATAAAGAATTGCTCTGTGGTTTCCTTCCAATGCTTAAATTCAGCTTTCTAGAGTAAGATGAAAAGCTAATTTTGTAGAAGTTTAACGTGTTTGTGTAAGCATGTCAGGTGAAATAAATGACATTGATATTCAGTGTGTATATAGGTGGCACCAGCTCCCAAAACTCTCTCTCTTTTTCATCTTACTGGAACATTAACTTATGCTCCTGAGGGCTATGTAGAATGCAGAGTGAGAGTGTGAACTTAAAGATAATTTATCATAGCTCTCTCCTTGTATCATTCTCTTTTCCTAAACTTTTGGCTATCAGAATACAGAGCAGAGGGAATTTACTTTTGCCTTAGCTGCTTCTGACTGCGCTGATGCAGGCTCTTGCTCAAATCAATCCTTTGCATCCTGCAGATTTACTTCTCAGCATATTCCCTTGGTAAGTAGAGGAGTGGGCATTTTACCATCATAGCTGGGTCATAGGAACCTTAAAAATTGATCTTTTGAATAACTATGCTAACTGCAAAACGTATGAAGATCTATAGTAAGAGCAGAGAAAGGGTTTCATAGGAAAGCGTGTCATCCAGTCCAGCAAGAGCTGGCAACAGAAAGGATCAAGGAACACCATTCTTTACTTCTTGTTCTAAACAACTGTGAGAAACAGCTCTGGAAAGGCTTGGACTCTCTTTTTATTATGCATTTATGTACTACTAACTGTGACAGAGTTGTTCTACTAACTGTGCTACAAAATACAAATGTAATGCTAGTAACGATGTAAATTATGTAGTGCTGGCACCCGCTTTCCCTCTTCTATATTAATATCTGTTAATTACTCTGCATGAATTACTTAAACTTTTAATTTGACTTTCTAGTAGAGCTCAGTTTTGCAATTCACATTTTGCAGAATGCGAAACTGGGGCATACATAGGTTATGTGACCTTTTTCTTCCTGATCTACTGTTGAGTTAAAAAAATCCAAACTGCTAATTTCTGCACCACAATACTGAGCTGCTTTTTTTGGTTCTTTTTGTTTGTTTGTTTGGGGTTTTTTGTTTGTTTTAATGTCTAATGTTGCTGATAGGGATCAGCATTGGAGATGTCTGGAGATGGTGGATTACATAGCTTTATTTAAAAAATAAAGTATTCTTAAGTGTGATGTATCTTCCTGTATTTTAGTTTTCTGTTCTTTATTTGTACATGATGTTAAAGGTGGGAGTAGGAGTAGCTGCAGAACAGGTAGCAATCAATAAGTGGGAGGATGCCTGGCCCTTCAAGAGAGGTGATTCAGGGTGCTGCAATTCCCCTGAAGTACTGAAATCCAGAGTTATTGTATATTTGTCTTTAGCTCTGTTTATAAGAGAATGAGGCAGAACTTGGCATAGGAGCACACCTTGCAAATTTGCTTCTAAGGCCTTTACTTCTGCCCATCAGAGTGCCAAACCATGGAAGTCGTCTCAGACAGTCTTATTCGACAGTTTTGAACCCATATAAACATGCAATATGTGGGCAAAAACAAGCACAACAAAGAGAAGTCTTTGAAACATAAACTGATTATGCAAGGGGCTAAATGATTATGTGCAGACTGAGGGCACCCACAGTGCTCAGCACTGCTCTTCCACCCATAGCTATACCTGTAAGAAAAAAGCCATTTCACAAAAGCTCGCTGTTAAGGGAATTGAAACAGTAGAAAGACAAAGCAGTGTGGCCTGGGGAACGTGTGCTGCACAGAGGTGACTATGCTGGCTATGTGAGATTGTATCACATCATGTTGTGAGCAATGGTGTGTGATAAAATAAAATGCGGAGAATGCAAGCTCCATGGTTGTCTCAGGAAACAGGCTGCTGACTGCAGAAGGCTTTGAGAATATTCTCAGGAATGTTTGATGATGTATTTGTTCTGTTCTTGCAGTTTCTCCTTACTCATATGCTACTGGCCATCATCATCAGCCTTGCAGTCTAAACAGGTAGTCTCTGCCAAGATGTTGTACCGAGAACACCTCGGTTCAGTACAAACAACTAAGGAGCTGTTCAGCTTTGTATCTCCCTCTTCCAAAGGGAAAGGACTGTGAGACACTGATATTCTCAGCCTGTGAGTCAGTTTGCCTAGTCTTTGGATTGTTTTCAGCCTGTCCTTCTAAAGATGACATGCTTTTCCATGACCTTCAGATTGTGGGAAGTTTATGATAATAGGAACACAGAAATATCAGTGCATTAAGGTTTATGAGGCAGGAACATGGAGAAGGGGTGTGCAGGTTTTTGTGGGGATAGAGTTAAATTTTCTTTATTGTAGGTGATGTGGGACTATGTTTTGGATTTGTGCTGAGAACAGTGTTGATGACGTGGAGAGATTTTAGTTACTGCTGAGCAGTGCTTACACAGTGTCAAAGGACCTTCCTGTTTCTCACCTCATCCCATCAGCGAGCAGGCTGGAGGTACACAAGATATTGGAAGGAGACATGGCTGTGACAGCTGACAACTGCACAAAAGGATATTCCATACCAGACAGCATTATGCTCAGCATATACAAATGGGAGAGGAGGAAGTTTGGTGGGTGGGCTGCTGCTGGGGTTTGGCTGGGTACCAGTGGGTTGGTGGATTTTAGTTACTGCTATTTGCATCATTTGTTTTTCTAGGGTTTTATCTTCCTCTGTCTTTGTTATCTTTTTCCCATCTTTTCCTTACTTTTCACAAATTTTTATTATTATATCGTTTTGATTATTAAACTGTTCTTATCTCAACCCACAAGATTCTTTTTCACTTTTACCCCTGCTCATTCTCCCCCCATCTCACTGGTGGATGGAGTGAGTGATTGGCTGTGTGGTGCTTAGTTAAACCATAACACATGGACACATTTTCACATCATTTCATTTGCCATACACAAAGGATGCTTGTTTATATCCAAGGATCTGAATTGACTAGATCCTTCATAATGTAATCACTTTAGTGTGCCTTAACCATCCTATGTAAAAGTTGATTTCCAAGGCAAAAGTGATGTCTGCAAGCAAGGAGAGCCTAAGAAAGAAAGAGCCCTCACACCATGTTCTCACCCAAATCTTTAACTGTTTTTTTCAGCTCTATTGTGTGGATTAACAGGAATCATTATGCTGGCCAAACTAAGAACCAGGTGTGTAATATGTCTATCTGTGTCCAGAGAACAGGGCTGGCAACGAAGGCAACCAGCCACTCAGCTCCGTGGTTGCTCTGAGCTGGCAGATGAGGCTATTGCCACTCTAACAAGAATCCATTAGAACTGTTGTCTTGCTAGCTCTATCAGTATTATCTATTTATTTATCTATCATTATGATGGAAATTATACAGGAATTATAACAGGAATATTCATGCATGCACTTTGTTTTTTCCTTCTTTGTTCCCTACTATACTTCCTATAGCATCAACACCTTGTTAATAAGAATGAAGTTGGGGCTTTTATAGATTGATCTCTGAGGAACAGTATGCTTAATGCCATGAAAATATGACAGAATAATAACCAGCAGCCTTGGAAAGTAAAGTCCAAGGCTTGGAATCTGAATGTGTTCATCAATACACTCTCTTGTGCTAGAGGTAACAAGTGATTTATACACCTATGTGTATAAAGCTTGATTTGAGAACTGTCCTGGGACAAGTTAAGTTCACATCAGCTACTGCGTAAATATAGTGCCCAATCTATTATCAAGATATAACAAGAATAGCCTTGCACATGATGTATGCATATAGCTTTAAAGCATCCTTGCTATAGATGCTCCTCTGTTCTAGGCATTTCACCTCCAGGGTGACAACAATCCACAGCATTTGAAATCTGACTTAGATTTTCTAAGTGCAAGTGGCAGTTCAAAACTCCGTGGAGGTTGCTTAGATGAAGATGGAGTATTGGATAGTATGGCCAGCTGGTTCCAGAGGCAGTTTCTATGCAAAGGAAGAGATTAAGTGCAATCTTTTGTCCTTTCAAAGCAATGCAGGTTTTTCTCTGAGGCTTCCAACCTCTATAGTTATCACACTAAAATTGAAAACATTTTACCCTTGCCTGTGCATAGCATGAAATCTTGTGGGCTTCAGCTACGTTGCTTCCTGACTGGAAGGTACATAAAGATGTGCAAGGAGACAGCATGAATCCAATGGTGAGCTGACCAAAGAGGCACTCACTCATTGCCTCTTATGTCCAAGGGTTCCTATCCCCCACTCCTTCTCAGTTTTCCTGTGGTAATTGAAAGATTATCCTCACTGTCTGCAATGCCTTCTGGTACATGGATATGACAGAATAGGTAGTGCATTTCCACCTTAGCTCCCACAGCATGAGCTAAAGCAGTAGCTTATGGACTGATGTATTCATTTCAGCCACCACTGCACACATCCAAGGGAGGGATGCCAGGTATTTTCCATTGGCCACGAAGTGCAGTTGATACTCGGTCACTCTCTTGAGTTCACTGACACCTTGAGAGAGGATAGAACCACAGCTACCACTAGAGGAGGTCCCTGTCTCTGGTAGAAGACAGCAAGATAGTTCCTCTCAGAGTGACACTTGGGTCTTGGTAACGTTCTTGGATTTTCAGTGTTTCAGAAACCTGCCTCCGTGCATCTCTTTTCCTTCTGCAGGACTTCCACCCGCAGGTCAGCCTGGATACTGCAGCTGAAGTGTGACCTGCACTTTGTGGCAAAACTAGCCAGAGCAGCAGGTAAATCCTGTATTTCCAGCAGAAGGCAAGGAGAACTCTGGCTTTACTTTGGCAAGGTCCCCCAGAGTCAGGGACAGCTGGCGAGAGGGCTCATATCTGAGACACAGCCATTTCAGCATAGGAGGAAAGTGCAGCTCCTGGCTCTGTATCCCTCACATCTGGATTCGTCTTCTCATGGCCATAACATGAAGTACTCATGGTTATTTTAGCCAGGTGGGTTTCAGAAGACAGCAAAAAGCTGGAGGAGCTCACCATTTACAGATATGGAAACTATTTCTATAACTGACCAAACAGTTTTGGCCATTTCTTATTAATGTCTTTTGATAATCTCCTTCAGAAATCAAACAAACTGAGTAAGGACAGAGGCTGTGTCGACAAGGAACATCATTTGCAGCAACATTCACACTGTGCTCCTTCTAAGGCTTCAAAGAGGCTTACTCATTAATTTGAAGAGGGTAGGAGAGGCTCTCTTTGCTGACCTACACTGCATAAAATAAAACACAGTTAGTAAAGCAGGATGGCTAACTTCACCATAAAGGTCCAAGTTTCTCTTCTCCCTTGTTTGATAAATGACTGTCATCAGAATTACTGTGCTTCCCTAAAGCAATTAGTCATTATTGGATGATCAAAGATTATATCAAAACTTCAGGTGCAGTGCGATTGATCTTCATTTGGGTTGGAAGGGTTTCCTTGCTGGATTTTGGAGAAGGAATCCATCAGTGGCACAGCCATCAAACAGAAGGCAGCAGGTATATCCTTGTCAGAGAGATATATAACTATGCAGAAATTCCAAAAGGTGCCAAGAAGTGCAGCTCAGTTGCAGAGGTAGCTACTGTCACCTGGCTAAGCTGTTGGGTTTTAGGAGATAGAAAGAACATTTAACCCACCCACCTACATCAAGACTGCCATAGCCTACCTTAGAGGAATTTTAATTCAAGGATTTATACAGCTGTGGAATCCTGAAATCCTCTGAGTAATGTGCAGTGGTCTGAGATGCTCCTGGGAACAAAAGGCGCTCCAGTATTTGCCACATTAAAAACCTGCAGAGGAGCTATTCCAACATGATAAGTCTCATCCACCTTTTACAGAAAACTTAGCTTTAAGATAAGCAACGTGGATCAAAAGTAATCTCAAATGTCATTGTAGCTGTCACAGCATTGTGTTCGTGAGCAATAGATGCACTTGAGAAGACTTCTCCATGGCAGTTCTTGATCTTATAAAATGCCTTTAGCACCAGTTAAAGGTTATTGAGCTTTAAAATATTTACCTTCACTGCTTTCTGGTGACTTGAATGGTTTGTGACTAGACATAGTGCAGAAACCCTCTTTATATGTTAACCACTCTTTCCATATGTGAAATAACTAAATGCTTACTCAGGAAAGGCAGCTTTGTTCCTCAAGACACCAGTTTTATCTTGGTATCCAGTAATTCAAATAAAAATAAATTAAATCCCCATCTGAACTGGAAATACAGAACTATCAGTGGGAATTGCATTTACAATTGCCTTCCTTCCTTCCTTCCTGGGGCAAGTATTGCAATCCCAAAGCATCACTCATTTTGACCATTCAATGAGCAGGCAATTTTTTTTCTAATTAATCTGTTTCTTTTCCTTCCATTTGTTTTTTTTCCCTACACATTATTTATTTAAGTTAAAAAGGGCCATTTTTTTTATAAAAACAGGACTGTTTTTATAAAAATGGGTACAAATTCAGACTAATCTACTGAATACAGTTGAGTTACTCTGGACTAACAGTAGTATAAATAACAGCAGAACTTGTCATGGTGTTTCCAAATTAATAAACCTAAATGTTTT
The DNA here is from genome assembly GCA_013397755.1 of Cnemophilus loriae. Classification (NCBI taxonomy): domain Eukaryota; kingdom Metazoa; phylum Chordata; class Aves; order Passeriformes; family Corvidae; genus Cnemophilus; species Cnemophilus loriae. The sequence goes on along the minus strand of VZTF01006691.1, from coordinate 3,346,783 downwards.
CCAACTAATGAAATGGCTTGAATATGATCAAACAGACTTTGCTTTTAATCTGTGAAAGAAAAATGTGTTTGCTTGACCTGTAAAGCAAGTTATGCCAAATTTGATCATGAAACAGTATTTATGACTAATTTTTAATGCACTGAAAACAACTGAAGTGGGAAATGCTGATACACTAGTGTAACTATGACTGTGGAAATTGAACTAATGTAATAACTAAAACGAATGGGTGTAATGAAAGAATAAACCCATGGAGGCTGGTAATGCCTTAAAATGTTGTGATTTTGAGACTAATTTCTATGGAGCAAATGAAGAAAAAAGTCAGCAGCTACAACATGTGGCAGGAGTCTTGGCTGACATTTGCAGAGCATCATGTTGTGCCAGCACTGTTATAAGGAGTGTCTAAGAGCAAGAACATCACAGAGTAATGAACTCTGAAGCATACTGAAAAACAATTACATATGTGGACATAGAGCCCAGCATATTTCTATTGAAATTGGCACCACAGCTGATTTAAAAAATAGGCTCAGAATCTTTTCTTGGTGACACACCATATCTTCCCATTTGCTATATTTAAAAAAGAACAAAATTCAGTTGGGGACATATATTTTTGACAGACAGCACAAGTGATGGAGTGCTGACTCCATGTATCTCTGAAAATGGAAGTAATTGTACTGCAAAGTAACACTGGATAAATGCAGAGAAATTACTTCCACTGAGAGTGGTATTTTGTTCTGTTTTGAAAGTATCCTTTGAATGTTGTTTACAGATCTTCTCAAAAATAAAATATTTAAGGAGGATTATCTTAAAAATACTACTAGAATTATGATTAGAAAACATATGAATCATTGCTATTCTGTAGCACAATTAATTTTTATTGCTATGTTTGTGACCTACTTACAGAGACCACAAACACTAATCTCACTGGATAATTAAGAGTGTAAATATCATTTGTCCAGTCCCTGATGACTGGTCTTAGAAATCCAATGAGTTCTCTACATTAAACTTGCAGATAAGAAATCGTCAGTTACATATAGACTTTAATTATCACATACCACTAATGATTCTTAATACTTGGTTTCATATTTTACACTTAGAATAATACAAACTGTATTTAACATGCAATTAAGTATTTTCACCCATAAATTTATTTTTCTAGATATCGCATTCTGATGCAACAGGATGCGGATACATTGTACAAAACAGGAAAATACATTTGTCTTATATTCCGTCTTGGATAAAATATTTGTAATATTTTTGTTTGCATAAATGAGGTTTTCTTTAAAACTTACTGTTGGCCTTCTAAATATAGATGTATATTTCAGGATTGGACCAAAGAAATTACTTTCACAATCAAGAAAAGATTTGGCTAAAAGCCATCCTGATTGAGTGATAAAATAAATGTAGCAATTAAAAATCACAAATATTAGTTGCATATATAATAAATTACATTGGGAGTCATAACAAATGGGAAGTGGTGATACAAATAGACTGAATGTTACAAGCACAAAAATTAACAAGAGAAGCAAGAGACAAGGAAAAAATCCATTACAATTAATGATAATTTTATAAAGTATAATAGGAATTATAGAAGTCCCAGCAATGCTATAAGCTTGTAACTACCTAAGGATAGTAAAATTGTGAATAATTATAGGGAAAGTCAAAACATTATTTGATTTTGAGGGGCTTCCCTTGGAAAGAAATTGGATGACATACTTGTTTAACATGAATTGCTTTCAAATTTACCAGTTAACTGTGAATACTGCAGCCATGCATGCTTGGTATGTCTATATTACATGCATAGGTATATATGCCTTCTGTCCTTAAAAATACCTCCTAAAAGTATTCCAAAGACAGACCTTGAGTCCTGCTGCATGTTGGTTATTAAATTATTTAAATAAAAGATAACTCAGTCTTTGTTAAATATATTATAGATAGTTCCAAAGATCAAAGATCCATCATACTAGTGCTAAAATTGTAGGAACACCAGTAAATTCCAAGAAATATGAAGCTAAGGGTGAATCATGTAATGGCCTTCAGTACAAGACCTCAACAGGGGGTGTCAAGACAGTTGTTTTTGTGGTACCTTACTGTGCTGTTACCAGAGCTGTTTGCTTCCTTTAATCTACCTGTAATTAGAGTCCAGGTAACAAGCAATCACCATGTGAGTAATTTATGTTCTTTACCACTTTTTTTTTTTTCTTTAAATATCTGGAATCCAGAACACATGAGTTTCAACACCAACCTTACAATTTGGTACAACTGAAAAACATGCAAACTGTCAGTAGAGAAACCACTGAGAGCTGCTACTGGCACCTCCTTCTGCACTGTATACCGTTTGCTCCCTCAATTTATCCCCGTTTTCTGGTCCTCCCTACTCTCTTTACCCCTGGACTAACTATGCATGTTTGAAAGCAATGCCAGCCACGCAGGTCTGGTGACATATGCTGAGACAGGTGTGACATTTTGTACACAGATCTTTCCACCTATAAGGTCACCAGCTAAAATCAGCTCAACTGAACAATGATTAAAAATTAATCTCTAAGAGCTTCTGTGTGAAGGGACCAATAAAGGTATTGTTAACTAAACACTCTGGAAGCACTTTAAGCTAATTCTTAAACTAAGAATTGGAAAAGAAATTTCTTCAGCTACAGGGGATGTTTTTACACAAGGAAATACTGTGCAAAAACTGTTCCTTATTTAAGCTTGTGTCTTACCTTGTCCTGGAGTAACGCTTGTGTGTACACAAGCCATTAGACCCATCCATGAAACCCTTATTTGAAATATTTCTGCCCCTAAATCATGCTATTATTAAACTGTGGAATAATTTGCAAGCTCATCAAAAAGGCTGCAAATTGCATCAGTCTTGGAGGCCAATCAGTTGTCCCCAGGAGACACATCCTTCTCAGACTGGGGAGGAGCAATATAGACATAGTTGTATCTGTGGAAAACTTTTCTTGTAGATAAACAAAGGGTTTAATTCGAAAGAGCTATTAGCTAATACTTGTAATTGATACTAATTTATTTTTAAACTGATGTCTGTAATTATTTTTATATATGCAAAACAGTCTATTTGCATAACATACACACAGAGATCCGCAAAACACAGCAGCCTGAGGTTCTACATCTTCTTTCCTTGACCCACTTTGTTATCTTTGATGTTTCTTTTGACTCATTTTAGCCTTCTCCATTCTCTTTTTTTCCTTGATGGAAACATCCTTATCCTTTATCATTCTTTCCTTACCCTTTCTTTTTTTTCCTTTTCTTTGCTTTCTTATTCTCTTTTTTGATCTTCACCTACCCTCTTGTTTCTCCATTTTTCCAAACTCCCTTCTCTTCCATGGGGTACAGATACTGAGCAGGTGTCTTAGAATCTGGCTGGCCAATCTACTAGTGGTCACTTGCTTTCATAGGGAGAGTGAATCAAACTGGTACTGTACCTGATCCCACAGAAGTGTTTCTCCTGCAATAATTGTACACCAGCCCCCAGACACTCAGCAGTGTGATAAGAAACAACATTTTAGAAGTAAGTAAGTCGTGCCATAATAGGCTTTTCAGGCCCTAGGTTTTTCTTTTGTAAGACTGATGAAAACAGCCTAGAAACTATTAATAACAATTGCAGATAAAAATATGGTAAGTGACTAGGTTTCATCCTGACTCCACAGTGCATCACCCTCAGGGTTCTTTGTCTCCAGGACATCTGTTACCAGTCACCTCACTCCTACAAATTTCCCTGTCATTCTTGGCTTTTGGTACATCAGTAGAGGTGATGTTTAGGCTCATGGGCACAGCCCTATCCTGTTCAAACCATCAGGAGCTACTGCTCCATGTTCTCCATCTGCCTTTTGGTCCTTCGCCCCAAGTGTCCAGCTAGCCACACCTTGTGACACTGCAGAATCAGTTTCTTTCTAGTCCCATTTTCCCTCCTCATTTCCCTTCTTTGGAGGCAATAGTGCTTCTACTGGTTAAATGCACAAACCTGTATCAGTACACTATTGACACATGCCAGTAAAATGCTATAAAAAAGCCATGAACTCTCTATTTTACATGATCAGTGATAAAAGTCACAGCATGGTTATGTGCATTACTAGTTCCCTGCATGACTGTCTTAATCTAGCTTTTAAAGGGGCGTTTACTAAGCACTGAACTTCATCTTTCTCTCCAGGAAAAACTTATGCCAGCTTTCTAATAAGAACAAACAGGCTGACCCTGCAAAGACACTGACATTCTTCCACGCTCTAAGCTGAAGTGAATGCTATTCACTGTAAGAATGCTATTTGGCCACCACTTGCTGTTGCCATAGCTCTAGCAAGAGTAAGTTGCAGACACTGACTTGAGACAGTAAGAGCAAATGTGGAAATTACCATCAGAGACTGTTCTGAGAGAGAAAACTGTCTGCAAGCAACACAGGGAAATCTGAAAAAGGGTTTCATGAAATGAGATTACTCTTCAGCATGTGGCATGCCTAAAGTGAAAAAACAAAATTCTATTTTTGTACAATTTCCCCCTGCATTTGAAGAATTATTTTAGCAATTAAAAAATACTTCTTTACCACATAGATGACTTAACATTTGGTAAACAGGTTTTCTTCTAAACTGCCTAATTAAATTTGTCTTGGGTATAATGCAAGCATAATAAATTTCAGCTCTAAAGGTCACGTTTTGGAAACTTTATAAGCCACTTAACAACAGAAGCTTGGAAGGAGAATGCTTTCTCAGCCTTTATGACTGCCTTGCAATGCTGTAATAGCACTGGGACAGCAGTATCACTGTAATTAAACACCCTTCACAGCAGCCTGCAGAAGCAGAAACACTCTGGTCATCTAAGATGTGTAGCTGAGTAGCACCCTTGGGACAGAGATGTTTATAAGGGTTAACTCTTTCTTTTTGTAATGTGACAGCGTCAGCTCCCACACATATGGCTCAGCCAATAAGCTTGTATTGACATAACAATTGAATTTATACATTTTATTAGTCCGAATTTTTGTATTTATGGAGGATGGAATTCTTAAAGCTGTCTGGTAAGGGATTCAGGATACCTAGCTTTAGTCAGTTGAGCCTGTTCCCCTCCTTACTCTGCTGTAGTTACACTCCAAGGGCAGAGACAGTAGGATGGCATGTGCTGTAGTCAAAACAGCAGCTACAATACACCTGGGGCAGATGGGTGGCAGAGGCATACAGAGGGTTCCCATGGGATATACGCAGCCTCCTAGACAGGATGGAAGAGTTGGCAGACCAGGAACATCCAAAATTGTCCCAAATGAATCCTCTTGAGCCCATCTGTCAGGATCTCACCATCACAGGCACTTCGCATTAGAGAAGACTGCTACTCAGCTGCTCCTCTCTGTCTTATTAGCTACAGGTTTTCAAGCACAAATTTGAGAACAACAGGTACATATCCATGTGCAATATGAGCTTCTGTTCCCTCTAAGAATTCCTTGGTGACTAAAGGACAGGACAAACTTTGGGAACTGCTCACTCTGATAACTGACATTCTATTCTATGGGAATAAACTTGCATGCAGTCACACAATCATTATAATTAAAAATATAGCAATAGCATGGTTCCTGCAGTGTCAAAAAAATAGCTGATGGATAAATTGTATACCTTTGTCAAACAGCCATCATTTTGGCTGAAAGCAGTTTGGTCCTTATCCAAAACTAGAAAAAACTACTGAGCCTGCACAGCAAACTATGAAAGTAAAATGTATGAGAATAGTATGCTCTCTGGGGTGACAACGTAGAAACACATTTTGAAAAGTGTCTTTCATATTTCCTTTGGATATGCATGTTCATTCTACATATCTCTATCCCACAGCAGCTTGAATCTACCAGTAGTATTTTATTCCGTGGTATCTCCGTGACCCACGCTGGAGGTTTTCACTGTTGCAAGCAGAAGTTTTTAAAATCTGAGCTTATAAGTGAAGCTAAGAGGTTTAGCTGAGAGCTACAACAGTCATACTCTCTGGTTTGGGCATGGATGACATTGTACAATTCATACTGACCACTGAGTAATACTTGTACTGACTTGCTTCATTGCATTTCATGGCTTGTGTTGTATTCTGAGTCCATATATAAGGTACAAAGAGTGGGATCATACTACTGTAGTAAGTTTGTTTCTAAGTGTTTTAAAAACTTGCATTTGTTGGATTGTTTACAGCTTACCTGTGCACTTAATGTATTGAACCTAAGTTGCAAACCCCAGTACTGGAGGGGTTTGCAGTATTTCCACATGCTACTGAAATGCAGAAAATTTCCTCATACCCTCCCCCCACTATATATTCATACTTGTTATGTCTGCCAGATGGTGTGGAGCAAATTATTCTAGAACTCAGACCATATGAATTTTAAGCAGATGAATATAGCAGTCTGCGAAGTACTTTGCCTTCTTTTATCACTGACTGTAGTGCTGGCCTGTTTGATCATACCCCAGAACAAACAAATCTCATTAATCAGTGTTTTCTTTCTTTTTTTTCCTTGGCTGCTTTTTCCTTTCTGTTCACTTATGGAGAATTTCTTTGGAAAGCCTTGTTCTTAGAAGGAGATAAATTTTTCAATCTGCCTGGTGCTTTTATTTAAAAATAAATTTAGCTTTAAGGAAAAGTGCCGGCATGATAAAACTGATCAAGAATGCAGTTCCTGTATAAATGAAACTTAGCCTGGACATCTCTGATGTAAGTTATCCACTAGTACTCCTCAGCAATTTACATCTCTAGAGTTGAAAGGGTAATGTGATTTAAAATCCATGTACCTTACATTACTAGAACTCTTACTGAAACTGCCATTGAAGATTCTGAATTATGCAATTCAAATATAGTTACTTTGCCACAAATGTCAGCGACACCAGCCAAGCAATAATTTGATGATGTTGCTTAATTTACTTTGCCATGACTGAACTGGTCTTGAAGCACTCCTGACTTTTTGTTTTATTTTTAGTTCACAGAGTCATAAAAATATTGGTCAGAAGGGACCTTTGGAGATCATCTGGTCTAACCCCCTGTGTGACTTGGGACTCTTGCCAATGCTAGATTAGGTTAGCTGTGGCTTTATCCATGTAAGTCTTGAAAAGCCCTGAGGATGGAGATTTCACTGTCTCCCTGGGGAAATAATGGTATGAATCTGCTCCAGTGCTGTACTGTCCTCCTAGCCAAGTCCAAACCTCCCTAGCTGAAATCCTTGTTACACGATCTGTTAATATGGAGGAGAGTTTTGCTTCACCACCTTTGTGACTCCCTTTCAAGGGTTGTAGGCTGCTAATAGATTACTGCTTAGCTCTTCCTTGGCAGAATGAACAAGCCCACCTCTCCCATTCCTAATGGCTGACCACGCCTCTTTGATGCCACAACTGTCTTGGTGACCCTCAGATGGACCCTCGCTACTTTCTCCACTTCCCCTTCAAAGCTGGACACAGACTGCAGATAAGCCCTGGCCAGTGTACCTCACTGACAGTGTCTGAATGAATCACACTTTTCACTCTTCACAGCTGACTTAGGAAAACTGGTACTATTTGATACTGTTAGCTAATGAGTTCCTGCAGTAGTTTTCCTGTATTAGGACTTTGAAATATAAAAACCTTTAGTTCTTAGGGAACTACTGTGGAATGCATAACTTTTAGTACTGTGTTGGTTTTGCTTCTTGCCTGTACTGGGGCTGCTTACACTTTCAGGAAGATCATTCCTGTAGGAAGTTTATCTGGTAGCATGAATATATTGTCCACAGTTCCCCTCCAAGCTAAGAAAATAAAGTAACAAAGTCAATTTGCAGGCCAAGGCACTACCAGTTGAGCACATTTCAAATAAATACCAAGCAAATATAAAGTCTGGTTTTTGTTTTCCTCGATAACTTCTTTGATGGGGATAGGAAAGAGCTGAAGGTTTGGGTAATTTTTTTGTGGGAAGGGCAGTTTGTAATGTTAGTTGCAAGACCTAAATTTAATTATGTGGCAATTTTTTTAATGTATTTCTCTCACTGAAGACCTATCCAGAAATACAGAATGCATGCTGGGGGGGAGTCTTAATCTCAAAGGTACAAAACCAGTGTAATAAGTGATAAAGAAACCCCTACGTATCTCCTCTTCATAATTAGAAGTGCTTGTAATATTCCAGCACAGACCTGGTTTAGGGAGCTGCTGACAACAGCAACAGATCTATTTGAATTGAGATGAAAGCTGATGGAAGAAATGAAAAATACAGTGCAGCAGCTCAGTGTGACACACTACAGTGAGAAATGGGCAGGAAGGAAGAAGCACCAAGAGCAGCATTACTGCAGGCTGGGATCCATTGCATCACAGGAGTCTCAAAAGAAAATATGATGAAATTCAGAAAGCTGCATTCACTGAACAACAGCAAGGTCAGAGTTTAGGCTAACACTTTTTGATCTTGCCTCAGTAAAGGGTAATTAGATTTAGGTGGCATTTAAGACTAGGAATCTTTCTTTTCCTGTTTCTTCTTTCTTTCTTATTCTTGCTTGCCTTAATGACAAAGCCAGAGTTGCATTCCACATAGCATCTGGGCTCATCTCCTGGGAGATCTGTGGTATTGTACCTAGAACATATGGCTGCTTTGCACTTTCCCTGACCAAAGTTTCATCTGCAACCTTCTTTCTAAATTTGTTCTATATTCTTTTCCCTCCAATGAAATATTAACTCTGCTCCTCCCTCCTTTGTCATTTGGAGTTGGTAGCTTGCAAATTACTTGTAATTGAAAGTAAATGTTGGTTTGTGGGTGTACCTACGCAGCCTGTGCAAGCCTGTGCATGTGTGCAGCAGAGAGGAAGACTGCTGAGGACAAGCAGAGCCACCAGTTCTATGTATTTTAGAACACTAGGATAACAGAGGAACAATGGAAAAGAAATGGGTCTGAGGTTTGCAATTTCATACCAGTGTGCTGGTGAAGACACACAAGCTTGCACATTAAATGCTTGATGGAGGGCTTTAAGGCAAAAGAAGGTGATAGCTTTCCGTTTCTCTAAGTGGTTTGTCTTTCAGTCTTACTTCCTGTGACTCTTTGTCTTCACTTTAAATCTTTATCCCTTTAGAAAGTCTGAGAAAAGACTTTGTTCAGAAGGCTGGATTTTTCTTCTTCTTTCTCCTGTTTCTGCTTCTCTTTCTCTTGTCCCTGTCATCTCTTATGTTCTTCTCTCTCTTTACCACTGCTATTTTTTCCCTTGGCATTCTCGTCTTTTATACACTCTGCATTTTTTCCTTCCCTTTGGGGGAACACAATGCTGGGACTGAGATAAACCTAGAGAAGTAGTGTTCCTTCAGGGAGCAGAACTGGATGATTTTGTGAATGCAAGTGTGCATAGGACAAACTACAACTTCTTGCTGAAACAAATTAGGATTTTGCATACTGACCCTATGAAATAGCACAATTTTTGGATCAAGTGAGCAGAAGTTTTTGAAAGCAGTGGCACCAATCTCAGTCTTAGCTATTGTGGAATTAGCACAGGAATGTGATTTGTTTTTAAGATATGACAAAGCAGATTATGGACATGTCTCTTAGCTATTTTTTAGTATTAGCTACTGAGAACATTTTAATTCAAAAGTATTAATCACCATGGTATTAAACCAGGGTGACATTTACTCTCAATCACAATAGACACAGTAGATGCTGTGGTTACAAATAAAGCTACAACAGCCCACCTGCAGAATCCATACTGGTTGTTGTGCAGTGGTTTTCATAAATCACAAAGCAGCAAACCTCTCCTAGATCCATCCTGGGGATTAGAAGACATTATTACTGTCAGCTTCCTAGCAATATCCCTCTGCTGGACTGTTAATACTTTCCTGCTACCATAATCTTCCAAGAAAGCAGTTTATATAAGTGTTCCCTGAGTAATTTCTGTCCAGATGAGGAAGGTTGACTTAAACCAATGCAAAAATCAGGTCTTTGTTAATGCAGTTTATTTGACAAAAGTAGATCAAAAAGCTTATAAAAACTACACCTATGGGAGAACTTTAGAGTTAAAGGATGTGTAAGAGGGATATTAGAGCTTTCTTTTGTATGACTATCTATCAATGGACAGTCTTGTTCTTGTTCTGTTTATTTTAGGGGTTTTTTTGAGTGTCCATATAGATACACTGTTAAAAAGATGAGTACATATAGTCTCATTTGTTTTAAAATCCTCTACAAGGTCCACAGTGTTTTAGCTATGTCTTGGAGGATTTGAAATGTTTTTTCCTACTTTACTGTTCCCAGATCAACATGCTTCACCGTAGGATACTGCATGCTTTTCATAGAATATGAACGCTTTTCAGAGGATATTTGTGCTGAAGATTCAGTCCTTACCCCATCACTCTCCCACACAAGGTGCTAAGCAGCACTGCCTTCTTTTAAAGGAAATTAAATTCTCTAGGACTCTCCAGTATAAATTTGCTTCCATTTATTTATTCCAGTTTCCACTGGAATCTATGAAAAATTAAGCCAATATCAAATATCTGAATATTTCTAGAAAAAATGGTGAATGAGTGGAGCTAATCTGATTCACGTAAATGCATCCAAATCAATTAAGATGTCAGTTTAATGTAGGATCAGTCATCTGGCACGTAAAAATGCATATTGAAAAACTGCTTTTACAAAAAAATGGTAAATACAATTCTTTGGTCCTGATCCTCCAAAGACATATTCAAGTACTGAACTTTATTCACTATGAGCAGCATCAGACTGCTATGTCATGGACTTTTTCAGGCGATCTGGCAGTTTACAGTGCCCTGTCTCCAGTTGCTTGTGTGTGTCCCCATGCTACTCCATCTGTTGTCCTTGTTGGGAAACCAAACAGGCTAAGAAACTCTCTTTATGTTGTTGTTGCTAGGTTGGTTTTTTAGCCATATCGGTTTCACAGCCTGATGCATTACATGATTATCCAAACAACTATGCCATAGTGAGGGAGAGGGTACTGCACAGCAGTCGGCATCAGGAAGGTCAGGGACTGCTTAGGTCTTGCTACAGCACAATCTTGAAAAGCCTCATTTACTCAGGGAACTACTTACTACTTGTTAAATATAACATAAGAATGGTCTGTGTGTTAGCTATTGCATGTACCATTTCATAGACAAAAGGTACTTCAAAGAAAATGTTTAAGTTGCAGAAGAAATCACTTCTTTACCTGCGATACCCTTAATTCTGCCTCCCTTCTGATTACAGTAGGATTACAGTAATAGTAAAGTGCTGCTATCATAGTGGAATTTCACATTCATATAGTACGTGAAAATACTACACATGGTGCTATACAAGACTATACATGACAGAGTGGCATTACACATTCATAGAACGCAAAACCAAGTTTGGATCAGCACTGCTTTATTTCGGCCATGTAGTCTGAATAATATCCAAGAAGCACAGATGAGTTCCAGCCATTCTCTTTTCTGGAGGAATCTCCCATAATATGGAAATGTTCACTGATGATCAAGATGGGGCCCAAGAAAATGAAGTCTGGAAGCAAGGTGCTGCCTTCAGAACAAGTTATCTGCTTTGCAGTCCAGGCCCAAAGAGTCTGAGCAAGACTTTGGCAACAGCATGTTCCCTATCATCCTCTTTTCTGGTGCTTTCCAGATCTGGGCAGAAAGCAGCACTTACATAATAAATCCAACCTGCATATGTATAGATCATCTGTCCTGTGTGCCTATGGCAGGCCCAGTTACAAGACAAGAAAGAGGCCACACATATAGCTGACCTTTGTAAAGACAGAATATGTAGAAGACAAGGTCATCACTACTCTAATTACAAAAATAAGCCTAAGGGCACATACGACAATTCTTGTTTCAACCTAGATATGACTATTATAATTTTAATAAATGCTGCAGGTATGGCATTCTCTGTTTTTGCAGCTGAGAGACCAAGTTGCTCTATCTGCAAAGATCACTTACCAGAGCATTGTGTTGTTTCTTTCATGTTTACAAGGAGCAGCTGTAGCAGCACCTTCTCCTTTACCTTTGGGAACAGTCTTGCTCATTAGAGAGGACATCATTACAGTCACAGGGCGATAGTTTATTAATCCCCATGTTCCCCCCAAAATCTCAGTGTCTTCTTTCAGCTTCTTTAGGAGACTTACACTGGTTTTCAGATGATACTAAGGTTGTTACTCCCAGATGGGAGCTGGCAGCATAAAAATGATGCACACTAATAAAATAACCTCGCTTCTGCAAGGCTGGGGGTTTATGATAAGAAGCTGTAAAGAGGAAGGTTGCACAGCTGCAGAAGTTTAAGTGCACTTTCAGTGTTTTCATCTGCTGCTGAGGATTTTTCTGCAAGTGGACTTTTAAAACATTTGGAAGAAAAAGACTTCATCATATGGGGGAAAGAATAAATAAGGCCATTTGTTAGAAATTGCACCCAGCTGGGTAAGGTATCACTGTTAATGTTTAGGGTTTGTTAGAGACCAGTTCCAGGATATGATGGACTTTTAGTGTGCTTAATTTTCTATGGCTATTATTTCATAATTTAATCTGGAACTAATTTTGAAAATATGGATTAGTATTTACCACTTTAGATATTAGTAGCCCATGAGGTACAGGTTATTAGATCACCTGTCTCACTGCTCATTAGCTTTTTTGTAATCTTAGCTTCTTGAAACTGTGAATGCTCTATACAGATAGCAGGAACTAAGCATATAAATTTCCTAATAATTTAGCACATACTCAGAGTGAACGTGTACCACTGGTAGTGGCAGTCAGCATGGCTAATCTTAGGCATGAATATGAATGTTTTACAGATTGTATTAAACACAGAACTTTTAAAAAAACAGTCTTAAGGAGCTAATGCAATAGTGAATAAGAAAGAGATCATTGTACTCAACACAAAAGAAATGAAAAATGTATACTAATGTAGTCATTTTTCCTTCTGCTGATGTGAAAAATTTGTAAAGAAAATTCAAGAAAGGATCAGACCTTTGCAAAAGAAGTGCCAACTGAAAAACTTGCAGTGGCTCTCCTTTTATTATTCTAGCACAAGATCAAACAACATGCTTCAAAATTGTGATCTTCTCTGGTTTTAAACAGTTCTTTGTGAAATAGCTACTACTTCCTAAAAACACCTTATATTTAGGGAGCTTCTCATAAGATTTCAGATGTGGCACAGAAAGCAGTTAGATTTTAAGGAATTTAAAAGATAAACTGCCTTCACATGCAACATATTAGCCTTTAGTTTCAGAAGTTTCTGAATGCAGAAGGCATTAAACAATGCCACTTTAACCGTGAAGACCTGGAAGTTATGAGAACAATGTGTGAATTCTGTGTATAACTCATGTAAATTAGACATATAATTTAATTTACTTGGGAGTCATGGTTTGCTTTTACACTATTTCTTTGATTTCTCTTCAAAGCACATAATGAATACCTGCTCTTGCAGGGTTTCTCTGAGGGGATTAAAGGTGATCATATGGTCTTAGCAGGTGACTGAGGGGCTCAGAATAGCAGCTGGTTGTCTACAATATGTTTCCTTCTACAGAATGGGGTTTGTTTTAAAAAGTGATTTCTTACTCTGGTTAATGTTCTAGTAGATAGAAAAGCCGCAGTCTCTCTCTTCTTCTCTCTCTTCCTCTCTCTCTTTTTCTTCTTCTTTATGAAACTTTACCGAAGTTGTTCAAACCTTTCTGACCTGCAGATTCAGTCACAGTGGTGTGTTCTATATGGGATAACATTTAACAACCGTTCACAAAATTCAGATGTGTGTCTGTATGGCTGATAAAGTTTGCAGTCATGTCAGTAGTGCTGTTGCCATGCTGTCTTCCTACAGCGTACTTCCCAGAGCAATTCAAAGTGCTGATTTATATATACTTGAAGTGTTGCAAAGTTTAGCTTCTGTAATTATAGAGAAGCTGCCTCTTTTCTTCACTGCAGAAATTGAGATCAGTTCATGTATTCATCTTCATATTTTTAATTTGAACGATGTGGAAGTCTGACTTTTTAAACATGCCTTGATTGTGGGTTCTTGTCTCAAGGATTCTTTCCCTGATGATATGACAGAACATGAGGACAATATCCATTTATTCACATGGGCTTGGTGGAGGAGGATAGAATGAGAGTTGTCTGTGATAAGCATGTGCATTTAAGACTCATGGATAATTTTCTCAGGGTATTACCCATTTTTATATACATCTATAAAATTTTTTAAAAATGATTGCAATTATAATTATCATAAGTACTTTATTTTAATATTTTAATTCACTTGCAGGAAATTTTTCATATAATATTTTGTAGATCTACCAAAAAATAGGAGTTACACTTGTTTTTAAAAAGGAAACTATTAAAAAAAAAAAAAGTGGCAGCACAAGTATGTCCATGGCATTGGGACCGTATATAGGCTGTAGCTTAGGGTCTTCTGCAAGCCAGCCAGCCATGAAAGAAATACATACTACACAGGTTTTAGGGCTCTAACACACAACTTTTAGAAGATTTAACTTTTCCTAGCTGTCTGTCTTAACACTCTGCTTAGTATTATGGCTTCCATTGCAGCAGAGGTTTGTGGTTTCACTCCACCATCCTGTTTTTAGCTTAAGTCAGTGAAGAAGGTGAGCTTTGACTAAGAAGCTAGACTGATAGAGCTCATGTGCTTTATAGACTTGGTAATCTCTAGAAAGGGGTGAAGCAATTAGCCTCAGGCAATAATAACCTAAACTGTGACACTATGACACTAGATTTCTCTGTCAGAAACCTCACCCCAACCAGGTGAGGGTTCCATGGTCTTTGAATTACAGCTGGTCTGAGCCTCATGTTTATTCTTTAAGAGAGAAAGAAATGCACAATCGGGAAGAAAATAGACATGACGTTATTCTCCTAAGCCGTTGTTTCAGTTTTAAGTGTTAATGCTCCTTTCAACCCAAATAGCATAATAAATATGCCCATGCCAGATGTAAAAAAATATTCACTGAAACTTGGCTAAGAGGATTGTGATACCAGTGATTTTAAAACTAGGGTGAGAAATAGAGGGTAGAAGACTAGATAGTCAAGTGGCAGCTCATACAAATGTGTCCTGTTTCAGTAACCTAAGATTTTCACTTTTATAGAAGGATATAGGAGGCCTTGGGAGGGGAGAATAAAACCCTCTTTTTAAACAAATGCCTTTGAAAAGGCAGAAAATATGCTTAAATGTGCCCTATTTTACACATTACTTTCATCCTTTCGGCTTTTGACGTAATACTTATCACTTTGCCATTATGACAATTTGTGCTTACCAGTCTTTTTTTCTCTTGTCTCATCTTATATTTAGGCTGTGATCCTGCAAACACTTACCTACATGCTTAGTTTTGCTACTCCTTCCTTGTTAATCCCTTTGAAGTTAAAAGGATTATTTGCATTAGCAAAATAAGGCATGTGTGTGCTTTCAGGAGGAAGGTCTTATGTTGTAAACCCTTTGGGTGGGACCAGATCAGTTATTATGCAGTCAGATAGCTCAAAGCATGGTTGGGTGGAGGATGAGTTCAGAAGTTTGTGAAGTGAACATTTGTAACAGAGTGAACTGGTTTGTGGGATATCAGTCTGGGCCATAGCACACAAGTAGTTGTTCACCCCAACTGGCACACAATCTTCTTGCCCTCATTTTTGCATTTGTTGCTGAGCTGTAGCCTCAGATTTCGTACCAGCTGAGACACTTACTCCTTTTTTCTTATCTCCTAAAGCAGAAACTTCCCTGATACTGGCCATAGGGTAATCTAGAGCAAGACCACACGCAGACTTATGCTGCTGTGCACAGGGAGGAGAAATAAAGATCTGAAACAGAGCTGCAGAGTTCTCCACGCTCCCACTGTTGCACCCTTGCGGTCTTCTCAGAACCTCCCAGCACTAGCTTCTCATCCCAACTAATGTGTGTAATGCTTTTATCTTCCCATTTTTCCCACTTTCCAGGGAAACCTAGCCACTATTTTTTTCCCTCCTAAATGTGTCCTATTCAAGTACTCTATTTCAATAAACACTTGCTTTTGTTTAAGACAGACATAATTTAAAACTCACTTGGAAAGATGTGTCAAAAGTCTTCCTTTAGCTGCATTCAGCTAATGCAGCTCTGTGTACACTACCATAGCAAAACAAGTAAGGTTGATATTTGGGATAGAGAGAATTAGTCTGTAGTGTTTACCCTCTGGAAACCTCTGACATAGATATTCCAGTGTATTTTTGTAGAATAACTTTAAAAATTACTTCCAGCTTCACAGGAAAGGTTCAAAATCCAGTTTCCAGGAATATTTATTTTGGTTGATAACTCTAAGCAGAAAAATCTTATTTTTATTACACTAACGTCTAGAACTGCAGTGGAGCTGTGTGTGCCATTTTGTTATATTATCTAAAACTAGAGACAGAAATGCTCTTCTGTTAGAGAATATAACCTACGGATTTGTCTACATTAAATATTTTAACAGCTATATTAAAGTAATTCCAGCAAATCTTTGGAACGTGAATCTATGGACAAAGATCCACTTGCTGAGCTGGCTGTACTCGCGGAACAGGTCACTGCTGCTAGATGATATTTCCTGACTACTTTCACGTTTCCTAGCTGAGCCGTTTATGTGAACGCACCCTTGCTCCAGCAGTCAGGTAGCAGCAGCGAGCGCTCATTCAAGTAGCCGAGCAAAGGTTGTAATCTCGAGCAGAAGAGCTGTGAGGAGAGGCAGGGAGCAAGCACTGGTGAGGCTGCACCGGGCAGAAAGCTTGTGAAAGGTCTAGAAAACATGTCTTATGAGGAGCGGCTCGGAGAGCCGGGGCTGTTCTGCCTGGAGAAGAGGAGGCTCAGGGGGCCCCTCACGGCTCCCTACGGCTCCCTGGCAGTAAGTTGTAGCCAGGTGGGATCTGGTCTCTTCTGCGGTGCCTGCAGTGACACGGCCAGAGGAAATCGACTCAACCTGAGACAAGGGACGTTCAGATTAGCTGAGACAAGGGAGAGTCAGAGTAGATATCAGAAAAAATCTTTCAGTGTTAGGTGCTCAGGGCACTGGAAGAAGTTGCCCAGGGAGGTGGTGGAGTCACCACCCCGGAGGTTCAAGAGGTGTTTGGATCTGGCACTGGGTGATGTGATTTAGTGGCTACAGTGGTACTGCTGGGTGGAGGGTTGGACTGTATGACCTTAAGGGTCTTTCCACCCTCGGTGACCCTATGATCCACTGATTCTACCGAGGGGGTTTTCCCGGCAGGGCATCAGCCCGGGCCCCTCGCGCCGCCGCGGGAGCGCGCGGGGCGGGGCGGGGCCGTAGGGCTCCCGCCCAGGGGAGGCTTTCGCCAACGGGCCCGCGCGCCAGCGCCTCGCGCGGTCCCGGCGCTTCCTTCCGGCCG
>VZTF01006691.1:3312355-3329382 GCA_013397755.1 Cnemophilus loriae | reverse complement strand
CCCCGCCGGGCGGGCCCCTCGGGGGGGCGGATGGCGGCGGGAGCGGGCGGGAGGGCCTCGTGCGGCGGCGCCGGGAGGGGGAAGGGAGGAAGGCGCCGGCCCAGCCGCCTGGGCAAGTGGGCTGGGCGCCCGTGGTGGGGGTGGCGCCCTGCTGGGCCCGCGCCCCCGCGCCCCGCTTTGTTTGCAGTTCTTCTCCTTCATATTTATATTCACCCTTCCCACTCCTTCTGCCCCTTTCCTTTGTATTTGTTTACTTATTCTCTCTGGCTTGAGAGGTCTGGCAAACGTGGGCCTGGAGGTGAGCACGAGGTTTGTGCAGCCCGTGTTATTAGTGCCTGCACTGGTGGGAGCGTTGTTCCTTTGTTAACGTCTTTCGTCCAGTCACCCTCGGTAATATGCTTGGCTTGAAGTAAGAATCGATGATGAGGTGGGTTTTGAGGTAGGGGGCAAGGGAGTGATTATTTTTTCCTTAGTTTTGCCAAGGTTAAAATTTTAGGACTGTACTGTGCACGCTTCAGCATATTTTTGTTGAGGTTAATGTAATTGCAGGAACACAGACAATGCACTGGTGCTGTCCTTAAATTCAGCGTTGCTTTCGAGCTTTCTTTACATGATGTTTTCCCGTCTAATTGAGCAGGAGGGGGAGGAAAGGCAGGCGGCTCCTTAAAGTAAGTTTCTGAAGTCTCGAGGAGTACAAAGAAATGCCGTGTTTATTTAGTGTGGCCTTTTTTATGGAGCACAGGAGACTTCCGTGAATTAAACATGTCCATCAGCACTGTTTTGGACTATTTATCTAAGAAAAATCCTTCAGTTTGTTCTCAAAGATTACTATATTCACTGATAAACAATCTTTGCAAAACTTGTCTTTTTTTGAGGTAAGCTTGTACAGCTTCAGTTTTAGCCCCTCGAGTTTGATGCATTTTTTCTTAGCTAAACAAAATAAGCGTTTATTATTCAACTTCTGTTTCCTGTCTGTAGGATCATCATAATCATGTTTTTTAAAATATATTGAGCTGTTTGTCTCAGTTTATGCATTTTTGTATGATTTCCCAGAGGTTGAAATAGGTCTCCTGAGTCTCCAGAAAAGTTGCACATACACAGCTTTTCCACATGTAGAGGCTTCAATGAAATTATCAAGCGGTTGTGTCAAAACTGGGCGTTATTTAAATGTGGTACGCCTGTTACAGCTGGTTGTAAAGATAATCACTGTCAGTATTTCCTTGTTTGTATGTTGGTGGGTTTTATAGTTTTGATGTGGCTTTATTTGTCATTGTTTTTCCTGATCATGTAATGTCATTCTGAACGCTTAGTCTTACCATTTTGTATGTACCGCAGTGAGTTCCCATCAGTGTTAAACTAGAAGTCATTGACCTTTATGGCACCTAGAAGCTATAGAAATGCTGGTCTTGTGCCCCTTCTTTGTCCCCTCCAATGCTGGTAAAAGCATTAAATAGTATAGGACTGAGAACAAGTCACTATAAGCATAATTACTGAGCATGGTTATTTATTAGATGACCTGAAATCTTAATTCATGTAGCACGAGGTTGGTCTGTTTGAGAGTATTTTGGTTTCGCAGCTTGTGCAAGGCCATAAGGAAGATGAGTGGAGTCTTGTTAAAAGCGTGCGTGTACATGTCTTCCTCTGTGCTGAGAGTGCCTTTCTGCAGTTTAGGTGGTTTTGGAGCTGGATTAAGCTGGATGAGCTCCTTGCATGGTTACCACTTCACATTCAGAACAACAGTTTGTCTTGCATCCAAACTGGACTACCTGACAAAATATGCAAGTTACTTCAAGTGAACCTGTATTTTTTAGTTCCTCTTTAATGGAGGCCTCTATTGGTATGGGTGGCTCTACACAGCAGCAGTGCCACATGGGCTCTACGTGGCCAACAGGTTTGTAATTGTTGGTGTAACCTTAAACAGCTGCATGACATCTGTTTTCTTCCAGACTTGTAGTATTGTCTGTGAAGTGAAAAACATTTTTGAAAAATAGAAGTTGTATGGAAGGTTTTTGGTTATAGTATTTCTGTGAATTACATGCATACTATTTTAAAATATGTTAATTTCTTTTCAAATATATTTCAGTTGTGTAACATCAGAGTTAGTGATCTAGTGGGATGTATCATTCAGACTAATTGTACTTTGGTTATTTTCTACATAGAACAGAAACTCCTTTAGCTGCATTGCCTTTTTTGCATCAACTATTGCTGTGTTTAGTAATAGGGAAAAATACTGATGATCTGTTAGATGGGTGTAAGCTTTCACTGTGATGATCAGTGGTTTACCTTGAGTCCTTTGTTTCCATTTTTTTTTTTATATGGGTTTTTTTTGCCAGAAAAAGCAGTCTTATTTAGTGATTGCTATAGTGCTTCTTTTGTGTTCGTATGTGTATATATTGTGTATGTGTGAGCGTAAGGAAGTGAAAGCAGATAGCAGACCTTTTCACTTAAAAGCAGGGCA
The DNA here is from genome assembly GCA_013397755.1 of Cnemophilus loriae. Taxonomy (NCBI): domain Eukaryota; kingdom Metazoa; phylum Chordata; class Aves; order Passeriformes; family Corvidae; genus Cnemophilus; species Cnemophilus loriae. Next base: position 3,326,924 of record VZTF01006691.1, on the reverse strand, counting down.
AAAAGTCCCAACCTCCTGATCATGGAGGCTCCTGTGGGTTTCAGGCACATGGCTAATGTGATTAAATTATTATTTTACTGTTAATTTTTGTGGTTTTGAGTTTTGTTTTCTTTGTGGAATAATGAAAAAGCAACTAAAATGTGACAGATTCTAAGTGAAAAACTGCCAAGACACATTTTTAGAAAGTTAAGGAAATCAACATGGCAGCATAACTGTCATTCCTCTTTTTGCTTGTTGACCAAGGGAGTCTGTGTCTGCTAAGCTTCAGTAATAATGGGAGACTGGGAAACAGTTTTAGGGAAAGAAAGTGCTGCTGTATAATTTTAAGTGTTAGAGAGTAAATCTGAAGGCATGTTGTATGTTGTGTTGTTTCTGTGGTAGGATCTGGTTGCCCTTGCCTCTCTTCTGCTTTTTGAAAGCAAGAAAGAGACTCAACTCCTTTTATTAACACATAAATAGTTTTTTACTTCTGAAATGTACGTAGAGTTTGATCAGTGTCCTTTCTGTTTGTACAATTAAAAAGCTGTAAGAGTTCAGTGAAGAAACTGAGAAACGGGGGATTAATGGCACTTTCCATGATGGATTGTGTTTGTAGTCCATTTAATTAACTGTTTTGTTCATGAAGCTGTGTCTTTGTCTGTTTTAAACCCACGCAAGTAACTACCAACACAGAAAATAAGTGCTACGAGGGAGTGTTTGGGAGGCTAGGTCAGAGAACCTGATCCAGATTAGAATTAATGCTGGTGGGAAGGTTGTTTCTTCACAAGGCTGGTAAAATGCTTGTGTTGACACATGGGAAGGGTTGGCAACAGTGGGGATCTGTTCCTTTTCGCACTAGGGCTGCTTCGTGGGGTGCTGAAGCGTACTGGAAGGTACACTTGATGGTCTGCAATGCAGAAGCTGCTGACATGATACTGTTTAAGTAAATGGTTGTGGAATAGATTTTGTTGGTATGGTTTATTTACACATTAACTGGATACCAATGAAGGATAAAAGTCCTTCAGAAACACACCTACACAAAAGGACACTGTAAAAAACCAAAACAAAACTTGCACATTAGTAGTGTGACTTATTCTACCTTTAGTGAAGTGTGTTGTTGCATTTTGCCCTGGCTTTACCATTCTTAAATTGCTTTTATACCTTTATTTCTTTTTCCTGACAATGATGTTACTGTCTGACCATGCACCTGTATGTCCTGGTACCTGCAGATGTTTAGAAGGTGAATCAGCTAAGTCCAAAGCTTTTTTGCCGTCTGATACATGCTGTTAGACGTTTACACCATTCCAAGTAGCATAATGGAGCCTGGTTCTTTCAAACAGGGGTAACTTCTACGTGGAGAATATGAACCTATTGGGTTCTTCAATCTTTGCCTGTCATTTTCTAGTAAGAAGAGCTTTCTAGCTTGTGCAATCTTTGACTGTGTTAGAAGTAATGTTAGAGTATGTCAGATTCAAGCAAATGCCCTTTAAAGGGTCTTATTTTTAAATTACTCAGAGTCCAAATCTTTAGGAAAATATGTATACAACTGAGTTAAGTGACGGTAAACAGTATGTTTTGTAATCCTTCTTTATTTTCAGTGAGTCTATGTTAAAAGAAGTTATGTCAAAAAAAATCTTATTATCACCTCTGTGATCATAATATGTTGAAGTACTGAGGGGAAAAAAAAGGCTGCATCCATTACATTCATTTATACAAGAAGAGTAGTGGTAGTTGTTTCCAAAGCACAGCACGTTTTGAATTAAAATTTATAGAATCAGTGCTAATATAATCTTGGTTACTGCGTCTTTTCTATAGGTTGGAATTTGGTATTATTTCAGTAGTTACATTTGAATGCTAAATGCGTGTTTAAAACAAAAAAGCTGCGGAGAGAAGTGTTGGCAACAGTTTTCTTTGGACATGCTCTCTAGACGTGCATGACTGTTGGTGAAGAAGGAGGCGAGGTTTTGTTTTTTGCTTAATATTCCTAGAAATGTTTGTGTGCAGCTACTATAAAGCTGGTTTTGACATAGTTTATTGTTTCACCTTTTTGATGGGATTTCAGTTAATGCACAAAAAGAACTAAAGCTGAGCATATCCTCAGTTTTGCAGGCAAAGATGCCACTCATCTTTTAACTTGATCTAGTTTAAAATGAGATAGATTATTTTTGTAAAGCAGGGCTTGTTTCAAAGGCCTGAGTTGGGAATTTTTAATAAAAGCATGCAGCTGTAGTGTTTGGGTCAAACTAAGGATTCTTTTGTGAGTGTGTGTTTGTAGGAAGAGTGGGGTTATGTGCAAGAACAAGTACGTGGACTTGCAGAATCAGAAACTCTCAAAAAGACTGAGGCCAGAGTTTGAGAATACTGTTTTTCTTTTGCATGTGCAGTGAATTTTTCTACTTAATATTTGGAACAAATGCGAATACATAAATGCTATTTAAGTGTGTGGTAGGAGGTGTTGCTGGAGAAGATACTGTACAGCTTGGTAGTGTTGGGTTAACAATTGGACTCCATAATCTTAGGAGTAATTTCCAACCTAAATGATTCTGATTCTGTGAAGTGTAGTGGCTGGTAAGTCTTAAGTTCCAGACTCAACAACCTTTATATCAAAGTTGACGGAGTTAGAATTGTGTGTAAAACTTGAAACAAAGAAAAAGCTACAGAGTAATTGTGGAATAATAAAACCAAACTTTCCTTCCATGGCTTGCTTATAATCTTGAGTTAGTTTTTTTGGATGAGTATAATTCCTTTGGTAGGTAGGCAGAAAGACTATTTAGTGTTCTCTTATTTTTCTGCAGCAGCAAGTAGGGATGGGGCAAAGTATGAGACATCTATACTGCACAGCTGATTCTTTATAATCATTGAATGAAGAGAGTTAAAACATTCATCTCTCCATGTGATAGCTTTATTAAATCTTGCCTGTAATGAGAGGAACTATTGTAGTGTTTAGGTACAATAAGTGTAGCTATGTATATCTAATGTTGAGTATGCATCATATATACTGTTGTTACTCCTTGGTGCTTATCCTTCCAGGTAGCTGTCTGCAAGACTTCAAAGGTTTGGTTTGTATCCACTTTATACTGGGTACCTTTAGGGTTGCATTGTATTTAAATTCCTCCTCTGATTTAAATAGTCAAGTGTCTCATTTTCTGCTGTGTCTCTTAACTCATTTTAGGAAAGATCGGGACCGGGACAGAGACCGAGATGACCGTTCGAAAGATCGTGACAGGGATCGTGACAGAGATAGAGATCGTGACAGAGAAAGGGACAAGGAAAAAGATCTGCGACCTACATCTAACTCTACATATTATGCGGCTGCTGGGTTACCAGCTATAAAACCAGCAATGATTCCACACAGCATTAACCCTTTCACAAATCTACCACATACACCACGATATTATGATATCCTGAAAAAAAGGCTACAACTTCCTGTCTGGGAATATAAAGAAAGATTTACGGATATTTTGATTAGGCATCAGTCATTTGTGCTGGTTGGAGAGACTGGGTCTGGTAAAACAACACAGGTGAGTTCTTATCTATATGATACTACATTTTTTTAGAGGTTGTGGCTGTTGCTAGGCATGCGTGAAAAATTGTGTAAGAATACTCCACAAACTGTAAGCAAAACTAATTTGATGAGTGTTACATGTGCAAAGTGCAAAGGTGGAGAATCTTACAGCTTTTTCCACTTTAAAAATCCAGTACTGCTCCCAGGCCCCTGCTTCCATTGGGCTTTATGATTGGTAGGTATCTGGTGGAGGAAGATGGAGATTTAATGTTGTGGCGGAAGTGTACTAAGCGACAGACTGAAGTGGTTGTTCCAAATAATTTATTTAGCTGTCTGTGTAGATAGCAGCTATGAACTTGTATGAACTTGTTCATGTTTTATGAAACGTAATGCTACAGATAGAGACTTAAGAGGAATTGAAATGTCAGATACAATTCTGACATCTAATGGGATCGTGTTTTGGTGGTATTCAAACTTGAGAGGTAGAGACTTGTGTATCCTTGGTACTGAAACTGCTCAGAGGTCATAGAGCTTTTCACTGCTGCAATTTAAAATCTTTTTTTTTGGTAGATTGATGGCTTTTGAAGTCTTCCTCAGCACCAAAAGTAGCGATAACGGATGTGCAGAGTCTCCTTAACCCTTAAGAAAAGTTTTGAGGACCAGTAAACAGGAAATATCTAAGATACAAGGAACACCTGTGTATTTGTAGCAGGGCAGACTTGTTCAAAATTTTATCCTCTGGTTTGCTGTTTAAAGTCTGTGTGGAAAAGTAATGTAAAAAAGTTTTTTGTTGTGTAATCTGATAAAATCCTTTTATCTAGGCAGAGAACAAAAACGGAAGAATATTTTTGTCTTTATAAAACGGATTGTAGCTAACTTTAAGTCTTACAGACAATATATTTTTAGTAATAAAATTTTGGATGTGGAGGAAATCTGAAGGACGTAGTACATTGGCTGTCTTTTATAGCTGTGCCTGAAACATCTGAAGTTACAGGACCTTGCTGTGCGTTCTAGGAACCAGTGTGTTGTTTAGCGGGTAGTGTTACAACATTATTGGTATTGCTTTTTTAAAGTGTTTAAGCTGAGACCAGGACTGTATAGAATTCTTCAGAAAGGTTTGATTATGTAGTTATTTGGAAGATGCAGTATCCTGACTATTATGTTAAAAAATGGTACTTACCTATATGAAAACAAGATTGCTTGTTGTATGATCTGAAAATTTGAGTATGTAAGGGTTGTGTCATTGTCATTCCTCAGGCATAAAGCTTTTCCTGAGTTATCTTGCTGCTTTAACCCTTACTTTCTGAAAGGATTTAAGGAATTTAACACATCTTTCCTAAAAATGGGATTTAAGCTGCCAGAAGCATATAAGCTGTCTTGGAAGCTTCCCTGCTTCTTCTGAATTTGCACTGTGAAGTTGCAGATACATTTTGAAACAATTGACAGTGTCTCTGTAGGGACATATCACTGAGAATTTTCCTGCTGCCAGGTAATGAAAACCTTGTTTTGCAAGTGATAGTGTCACATCGTTTTTGTGGTCAATTGCTGTCTTAAAACGTGTTGGGAGATGATTGTTTTTTCTTCTCCTTACATTCATTGATCACACCAAGAGAAGTACTTTTCTGCAGCAAAGAAATGCTTTAATTCTCAAACTGCAGGTGTACCTGAGCTATTAATGCCAACTTTATGCAAATAAAAGCAAGCAACATTCGAAAAATATTATTTCCAAAATTATCATCTTCTCTTTCATTATGATAGTAGAAGGCTGTACAGTAGTAGATAATCTTTTTGATAGTGAGCTGCTGCCTTTCAAGTCTCTTCCCTGATTATTATCTGCACCTCTCCTATGAAGACAGGCTGAGAGAGTTGGGATTGTTCAGCCTGGAGAAGAGAAGGCTCTGGGGAGGTCTCACTGTGGCCTTTCAGTACCTAAAGAGGACTTAAGAAAACGTGGAGAGTGACTTTTTACATAGGCAGATAGTGATAGAAAAAGGAGAAATTACTTTTAAACTGAAAGAGGGGAGATTTAAATTAAGTGTTAGGAAGTTTTTCCATGTGAGAGTGGCAAAATGCTTGAACAGGTTCCTGGAGAAGTTGAGTGCCTCGTCCCTGTGATTGTTCAAGGCCAGGTTGGATGGGGCTTGTAGCAATCTGATTTGGTTGGCGGCATCCCTGGCCATTGCAGGATGGTTGGAACCAGATGATCTTTAAGATCCCTTCCACCTCAAACCATTTTGTGATTCTATGATTATGTGCGTGTTTTCCCATTAGTCTGGTAGAGCACCCAGGACTGGAAATGCTTGGCTCAGACAATGGAAAAAACAGAATATGAAACTTTTCTCACTTGTTTCACATAGACTTAAACCTCAAAGTACTGAATAAGTATATTGGAAGCCAAGACATTAATTTTCAGTTCTTTACTGTTTGCAGTGGCTTGATTTCAAATTTAAACTTAACCTTTGAAGTTAACTGATTTTTCTAAACGTACTGGAAACACGCTCAGTAGTGGAATGGGTGTGCCAGATTTCTCTTAGGAAGGAGTTAATTACTTACTGTAATTGCAGCATTCACTCTCTTTTAAATCTGGGATCATATGTGGTTCTGGTATAATAATTTCACTTGCTTTTCTGTGAAGAGAATGGTAGAGTAGCATCTTCTTTGCGTGTTGATGTAACATAAGGGATGCCATTTCTTCAGCAGAATTTCTTGGCGGGTGAAGTTCAGAAGCAAGGTGATGCAGAGTATGCCTTAATCTTCGTCCTTTGCAGTGTGCAGGAGAACTGATACAGGTTCTCAAATAATGAAAATTCAGAGAATTCTACCTTGTAAGTTTTAACTGAGGAAGTTTTCAGTAAGTTGGAGAGGCTCAAAAAAGCCAGAAAGGGCAGTGCTCTTCCATCTCTTGCTCTGCATTCCTTAAAATCATGAAGTTCCTTTGACTTTGAAGTAGTCTTTAACAACCCTTAGTGCATTTATCCTTGATCTTGGAGGCCACTGTATGTGTAGTTGCTACCTTCTCATGTTTATGGAAGTTATATTTGAAAAATCTCTCTTAATTGAGAAGGTCCTTGAGATTAAATGGTGCTACCTAAAGCCATTCCTTCTGCTTTTGATATTGGTAAAATGACCTTTTTTTTTAAGGGAAGTCAGGGGTTTTGATGATGGTATAGGGTTTTTTCCTGTCAGTGGAATTAACTTTAGTCTAGGTTTCGTAAGAAGCAGATGATAAGAAGTGTTCAGTATGTTCCCAGACACGACTGAAGTAAAAAATGCAGTGTGGCACAGTCGTTTTTCCTGCTATTTGTGTGTCTTTGATGGCTGGGCAGGAAAAGTCTTCAGGTGGTTGTCTGTATCAGCTTAGCACAGGGAAGTCCGTGGAGCCCTTTTCTTTAATTTGACACCAGTGCTGAAGGTTTTGCTGTTTACTGGAAAATGACTTTTAAATTGGTTTTATTTCATGCTGCAGTGGCCTGACAGACCTGCTGGTTCCAAATTTATTTGAGGATTTCCTCTGTTTAAAGTCAAAAAGCTTCACCTAATATACTCAGAGTTGAGCTGTTACTAGTGACTCGGGAAGCGAGTCAGCCATGTATATGTACAAGATAGGGGGTTTCGTGTTGCTGCTGTTAGTGTTCAGGAACTGCTATTACTTCTAGTTTTGAACAGGATTTTCAGAAATTTGAGTTCTTCACAGCAGTGTAGTAGTCCCCTGTCATATTTTGATTCTGTTTGCTTTATTTTTCTTGTATTTATAGTGGAAGTATACTCTCCGTTAAAAAAAATACATTAGACCACACTCATCTGCCTCTGGGTGTGTTTTATGTCCATTTTGCTGTGAAAATATAATAATGAAGAACAGACATTTTCCTGGTTTAAGTTATACTGCTTTCTCTCTTATTCCTCATTGGTACAATGTATAAAGGATATGTTTTCTTTTCCTCTTTGTGCTTTTAAAATACTTGAAAAGTAACTACTAAGAATGAGTGGGTTTTTTTGGTCTGTTGGCTTGGAACTAGTTAGGCCTGGAGATGTCTCCTCATAAAGTGTCACACTGAGAACATGTTGAGAATATCCTATCTCCATCAAACTGTTAATGACCTTAGGAATTCTGAATAAAACTTATTTTGGATGATGCTTACTGTTTCCAGAGTCCTAACAGGAGCAGAAAACTACTGACTGACATATTAAATGAGTGCTAACACAGGAAGGAAAACATAGGGGTTTTATATCTGGTCGATGAAATTTCCAAGGAACAGTAATAAACCTAACGAACATAATTATCTGTTCGGTTTTTTTGTTGCACTTCTTGGCTAAGACAATTCTTTATTACTAAAATAATTATTTTTGCTTAAATGTATTAATAAGCCTTACTTTTTCAAGACATAAAATACATTTTGCTTGTTGTAAAACTTAAACTCTGCTACTGATCTCAAATTTTGAGTGCGTTAGCTTTAATTTTGGTTGCTCTGGAGCATGTTGGCTGCTGCTAAGTACCTGTAAAAGGTATTGATCTAACAGGGCTAAAATGTAGTGTGAACCTATGTATTTCCTGGATAACTTCAAAGATAGTTACATACATGCTTAACAAGAGTGTGCTTTATTTAGTGGCATTGGATCCAACTAACCAGTCTATCTGCTCTCCTGCTTCGGATATTTTTGTGCATGCAGTTGGCATCTTTCTGGGATTCTAGCTAACTTTGGATTCAATACAAACGTTACAGATTCTATATGACCATTTGAAGTGTGTTTATCACTGACTTTTATTCCTGACAGATCCCTCAATGGTGTGTTGACTACATGCGCTCATTACCTGGCCCAAAGAGGGGAGTAGCATGTACCCAGCCCCGACGAGTGGCTGCGATGAGCGTGGCACAGCGCGTCGCTGATGAGATGGATGTCATGCTGGGCCAGGAGGTTGGGTACTCCATTCGGTTTGAAGATTGCAGCAGCGCAAAAACCATTCTGAAGTAAGTATGGCAGCTGTCAGGTAAAGTATAACAGCATACTTGGAGGTGGCAGAATCACAGGGTAATGAAGGGTGTGAGCAAAGTTATGAAAGGAGTAATAAGGGAGTGAACCTGAGTAAGGGATTGGTGCTTTGTGTCTGAGTGGGTAAGAGATGGGAGCCATAGCCACAGCTGAGAGAAACCTGAGGTGTGAGGCATGAATAGAGTTGGAAATGATACATTCCTCCTAAAGAAGTCACTGCACCCTATAGAAATTAGTTTTAAATGATCCATAAAGAAGAAAGTGATCTGAATAAATATATTTTATAAAGGTGCTATTCATAGTAAAGCCCTTCAGCATGCAGTTTCTCTTTGTTGTGCGTTCAGCTGATGTTTTGTGTGTGGTGTCTTCTACACAGGGTACTTTTGGTGAAGTTCAGTAACTTACTTCAGTAAAGAGAACTTTCCAAAGATTCAAAACTGGCCTATACCTGGCTCTGGGACACATAGTCAGGAGTGTTTTAGTTGTCAGCTGCTATAGATTCCTGTGCTGCCAGGAACCAGGCACATTTAATATGTCATTTGCAGATTACATTCGAGGTGCTCAGTTAAAAACACCACAGTGTGGTGCAAGGATTAATGCTTTTCTATGAAAAGATGTCTTCTCTTTGGTCATACAAGTAGTTGAAGGGCTGGGCATAAAGTTAATAGGGAAAAAAAAATGTAACAGTAGCAGAAAAGCAAGAAGTGAACAGATGATCTGCAGACAGAAAAGGAGAGCAATTGCAGAAACAGTATATCTTGGATTTTAGAGGGTGTTTTCCCCTTTCTTTTCCTGTCTCTTGAGCTTAGGTGTGGAAGTCTGCCAGTAATAGTCTACAAACTATTTATTGAAAATGTTACTAAACCTTATTTCCCCTCGCCCCCTGTTTTTTTAAGCTTTCCCCCCATAATCCCAGATTCCACTTTACTCTTTCTATTTGAAAACTTAAAATGGGCTTCTTACAGTGTTGGAAGTAGTTTAATAGTGTTCCTACTTTTAAAAAGTTGATTAAAAGCTTAGTTCAAGCAATCTAGTGAATATGGAAGAGGATTCTGCATCAAACCTAATAAAAAAAAATGTACGTTGGAATTGTTTCTGTTTGTTCAGGTATATGACTGATGGTATGTTACTTCGTGAAGCAATGAATGATCCTTTGCTGGAGCGCTATGGTGTTATAATTCTTGATGAGGCCCATGAGAGAACACTGGCTACAGATATCTTGATGGGAGTTTTGAAGGAAGTTGTAAGACAAAGATCTGATTTGAAGGTCAGTAGTGATGTCTAGCAGCATGTCTGTTCTAGTTGCAGGCATACTGGATAAAGTATCTGTGAGCTTACCATTAGCTGATTTTTATAATTGTTTTTTGATCTATGATCATGTATATTGCAAGGCTAACCCTAGGAAATTCTTAATGTGCTTTGTATTGAGGAAGCTCCTAGAAACAGTATAATTGTAGCTTAACTTTATGTATTGGACTTAGAGTTTTTTGGATCTTTATAACAAGGGTACTGTATTCAGGTAATGAAAGCATTCTTATATCACAGTCAACAGTTTACTTTCTTAAAATTACATATTGCATGCATAACACGTCACAAGTTCTTGTAAACTTTGAGTAACTTTTTTTCCTCCAAATCTACAGGTTATAGTTATGAGTGCTACTTTAGATGCTGGCAAGTTTCAGATCTATTTTGATAACTGTCCTCTTCTAACTATCCCGGGTCGCACCCATCCTGTGGAGATATTCTATACTCCAGAACCTGAAAGGGACTACCTTGAGGCTGCCATTCGAACAGTGATACAGATTCACATGTGTGAAGAAGAAGAAGGCGATCTCTTACTCTTTCTTACTGGACAAGAGGTACTTTCTTCTGTTTTCTGGTCATTGTTTCAACAGAAACTATTTTAAGTGACTTGTGTAAACTGAAACATTTAGTTTCCTTCTCTAGTTTATTATTTGGATGACCTGAGGTTTATCTGCCATGCACTTTAGATCCTTTGACATTGTACATATCTGTAATGTAAATGCTGTGCAAGACGTTTCTAAAATGAAAATTCTCATCAACTGAAGTACTTAAAAACAGAAACCCAGAGAATGAACCCTAGGTTTGTACTGATGGGAACTCCAAAGATCTGGATACTTGAGAGCATCCTTGGTTTTTATTGAAAAGACAGTTCTGTGCACTTCTGTACTTGTATTTACAGCTTAACTGAAGAATAACCATTTGGTTCTGCTGCTTAGCTATCAGTAGTAGTTTTAGTAGTTCAGGCTTTGGTTTTTTATTAATAACTTTGAGTATTAGGCTGCAGACTATGTACCACAAATTCAGGGAGTTAGGTCTCAGAAATAGACTCCACGCCCCTCAAAAGAGGATTGTATAAAAGCACTTAATCTAGACTACATCAGTAAATAAGGATCTTCTGGAAATCTTAAATACTTCACTTGAAATAAACTGGGGTATTTTTTTAGTCCTGGTCTTTCTTTGAAGCTCTTTTGAGTGTCCATATTGGTAAACTGAGACGGAGAAGAGGTTAGAAATCCATAGGCATTTTGAAAGTTTGCTGGAGTCAGTCAACCTAAATCTGTTTTTAGTAGGGGAAGAAGTGCAGCTAGCAAAAATGTTTTTCAGCTCATTCTTCTTGCAGTTCCTGCTCTTGAAGACATACCTTTCAAGGAATGTGGAACAATTCAGCATCTTTCTTCTAAGCGTACACAACCTTAAATATGCCAAGGGGGAAAAGTGGTACAAGTAACTTGTGATGCTGGAGGTACCCAGGCTTCTTGAGCAGATTTGCCAGTCATAAAGATGTGTTGCCTCTTACATGAGTTTTAAGATATTTGATTAAAGTGTCATCTCCCTTAGAAAACCAAAGCAATGACTGTCACTATAAAAGCAAGATACTCTGACCGTTACATTTGTCCTTCTCTGGAGTATTGCTGTAAGTTAAAGTACAGGTAGGAAAAAATATTTTCAATGATAGTGGCTTTGAAATCTACCTGCTTGGTTTTAGCTTGAAGTTGTGGTTCAGACTGGTTGGGTACTTAAATGTGCGGATTAGTGAAACAGCTGTTACAGAAGGGTGAAAATTGGTGGCAAGAGAAAGCACTGCTGTCCAGCTATTTCAGCAGATTTTACTTTCTTAGCAAGATGCTAAATCAGGCTGGTCTTCAACCTTTCACAGAGCACAAATACATGGCCTTCCGATTTATAAATTACATGCTTGCTACATAAGTTGCTATGTATTACTCTAAGTAACCGGTTAAAACAGTCACTGCAGGGCACGGGATGAGTGTCTTCCTTTGGCAAATGGCTCTAGAGTCCAGACGTGCCAGTGCTACACTTATACTCTGTTTTTTTGTATGAACAGGTTTTTTGATTTTCACTGGGTTGATTTGCAGGACATAATGCATTATAAGCAAATTCTGAATAGAATTCTGCACACAGTACATGTTCATAAGTGTATTTATATAATTAAGCATAAAAGCATCTAACACTGTAGTACTGAATCACTTTAAAATGTGCATTGGTAAGGCAGCATCCTCTGCTCTGGAGTCTAGAGTTCTCCAGTCCATGTGCCAGTTGTTGGTACTACCCAAATGGAGTTGGCTGTGCATGGAGCTAGTCTGAGTTTGGCTGGTTAGCATGAAATGCAAGTCTGGTTCAGCTTCCGTAGAGGAGCTTTGAAGTACTTTAACCCTTTCGATTAATTACGTTTTGGGGCCTCTGTTGAGCATCATAGCAGAGTCTCTGTGTGTATCACTGTTGAATCTAAACTGGTGTAACCTGCTGTACTCTCAAGAATGGGAAAGTGTGCTCTAGGTACCATTATCACCATGTGCTTCAGGTTCATTAGGCTTAGTAGCTAGGCTAAAATTGATGTATGCTGGGCAGAAATGCTTTGTAGTTCTTTGGATTCTTGAAAACAGTATGAAGAGGGTGCAGGATTATTTGTTTTTCTTGTCATAAAGGTGCATTTACAAAGCCAAGTGAAATTGTGAAAAGGGAAGATGCTTTAGCTGAAATTGTGCAAATGTGACTTGTTCAGAGTTTAAGAGTCTTCAAATGAGGTGTAATTGCAGTGGTCTGTGGTTGAATGGGGTTCCTTATTGGATGCTGTCTTCTCATCCAAATGAATTTGAAGTAATTTCATATGGGAATTAAGATGGATAGCAGTTAATTAGTACAGATTAGTTAAGACATAGAGAAGATGATGAAACTTGGAGATAGCAGGGAAGAATTTGTGTTGTCATTCCCAGAAATTTAAAAGAAGCTTAAATGTGTTTGGAAACTAAAGGAATCTTAATTGTATTAGCCTGTTACTGGATGATGATAAAATTGTTGTTAATGGTGCAGAAATATGTGTTCAGTAAAAATTTCCTTCCTGAATCCTGAAAGGAGCAAAAATATGTAATTACGTTGTATGAACTGCTTTTCAGTCCATTAATAACAAAAGAGGATGTTTAAAACCAAAATTTATTAGGAATGAACATTTTGAAACAGAACTTGTCATACAGGCTTTGTAAGGAGGAAAGCTCATTTGTTGATTTTGAAAACAAACAACCCCTCTGGTATATCAGGAAAATTTCAGAACATGGGAATAGTGTTCATGTTTAATGCCAGTGTTCAAAAAAGGTATAACCTGGTGTATTGGGTTTGCATGGCTGAGCTTTGCTAGCAGGGTGACTTCTTTGAGGAGCTGCTAGAAGCTTCAACCATGTCCAGCAAAGCCAATTCCTGGCAGCTCTAAAGACAGATGTGCCGCTGGGCAAGGCTGGGCCAGTTAGAAATGGTGATAATGCCTCTGTGATAACATATTTAAGAAGAAAAAAAACCAAATTGTTGACCAGTTGTAATTGCAGCCAGAGAAGAGCAGGGTGAAAATCTGTGGAAGGAACAACCCTGCAGACATCAAGGTCAGTACAGAAGGAGAGGGAGGACATGCTCCAGGCATCAGAGCTGGGATTCCCCTGGAGCCGGTGGTGCAGCCCATGGTGAAGCAGCTGTGCCTCTGCAGTGCATGGAGATCCATGAGGATGCAGAATCCACCTGCAGCCGGTGGAGGACACCCGTGCTGGAGCAGGTGGATGCCCAACAGGAGGCTGTGACCACGTGGAAGGCCCGTGGAGAGAGAAGTCCCCTCTGGAGCAGCCTGTCCTTGAAGGACTGCACCCTGTGGAAGAGTGACCCATGCTGTAGCAGCTCACAGAGATTTGTTGCTCATGAGATGGACTCATGTCGGAGAAGTTAATGGAGAACTGTCTCCTGTGGGAGGGATCTCATGCTGGAGCGGGAGAAGGACTCCTCTCCCTGAGAAGCAAGAGAAATAACTTGCGATGAACTGACCATAACCCCAATTCCCTGTCTCCCTGTGCTGCTAGGTAGGAGGTAGATCTGAGGAGGGAGGGGTGGAGGGGAAGGTGTTTCCAAGGTTTTATTTTACTTCTCGTTATTGTGCTCTGATTTTGTTAGTAATAAATTCAGTTAATATCTCTAATCCGAGGCTGTTCTGCCCGTGGTGGTATTTGATGAGTGATCTCTCTCTGTCCTTATGTCAGCTCATGAACCCCTAGTTATATTTTCTCTGCCCTGTCCAGCTGCAAAGTGGAGTGATAGAGGGGCTTTGGTGGGTGTCTGGCATCCAGCCGGCATCAACCCACTACACCTGGATAGCTGTAAGCTAGGTTGCCTGTCATCAGTCACAGGCAAAATTGGAAACTGAGAGGGCTTTTGTTTCACAAGGGAAAAGCATAATTACATTTCAGTCAACCTGTCTTTCTTAGACAATAGGTGTTGTCAAACTTGTTCTCAGTCTTTGAGATTGCAGAGTTGGTAGTCTAGTTGTGTAGATACACATTTGTTAAGCTTGCAGGTCTGAGAGGCATCTGGTTTATTTTCTACTGGAGTTCTTCTAAAACAGTATTAGATTTTACACTCCATTAAGATCAGTAATCTGAGAGTAGGTGTAACATACTTAGAGATGAAACTTGTGGTGTGGGAAAGGCAGAAATAATGACACAGAAACTGTACAGATCTGTCTTACATGTTCTGGTAACACGGGCATTTACGAGTGCCAATTGTGTTCTCTGTCATCTTTTT